>BQNB010020787.1:0-28844 GCA_026074375.1 Tanacetum coccineum | reverse complement strand
ACAAACATATATTTGGCAGTTTTTTGTCTGTTTTTGGTCATTTAAGCTCGTTTTTAGAGGTAAAAGATATGTGTAATTAAGCACTTATCAGTGAGTCAGTCAAAAACTGAAATAATTAGTGATAGCAATATCATTCCTTATTCTCAGTACCTGAGTGAAGCACAACAGGAAACTGTCCAGAATCCTAACTCTTCTGCTCAACAAGATGTCCTGATATTATCTATGTTTGAACAATTATCTACCCAAGTGACGCACTGCACCAATGTTAATCAAGCTTTGACTACCGAGCTTGACAGATATAAAGAAGAGGTTAAAGATTTAAAAGAAATGCAAAATGTTGAAAACAGTTTTTCAGGATCAAATGAACAGTATGCCGAGATTGTACGTCTTAAGCAAAATCTTTTCGAACAAGAGCAAGAAAAGGATTCTTTAATGAAAACAGTTTCTGATCTCAAAAATGATTTAAAAATGGAAGAAAACAGAAATATTGATAGAGAAATTGCTTTAGAAAAGAAAATTAAGCAACTTGATAACATCATTTTCAAAAGAGGTCAATCTGCGCAAACTGTTCATATGATAACTAAATCCAAAATCTGTTATGATCATTCCACGAAACAAGCTATCGGTTTTGAAAAACCTTTCTATCTGAAGAAAGCTCGGGAGTCAAAGCCAAAGCTGTATGACGGGAATACCATTCTTAAAACGGATACTATTGTGATTCCTGATTCTGATGAAACATTAATGCTTTGTGAAGAGAGTCGTTCAAAAATGCTTTTGAAAGAACAAGATCCAATGGTTGTAAAACATAAAGTGAACACTAAACCCATTAATTATGCTGTTCTTAATAACGATTACAACAAACGATTTGTTCGACAATCTGATTTATATAGTGAACATGCCTATTGGAAAGCGACTTCGGTCCCACCTTTAGACCCATCTCCTTCTTCCACAACCAACAAAGTTGAGGTTCCAAAAGAATTTCCTAAAGTGAGTATGGTGAATACTAGCTTGAAAGAGCTTAAACGCCATCTTGCTGGCTTTGATCAGGTTGTCAAAGAAAGAACCACTGCCACAGCTATCACTGAGGGCACGTGGGGGTTTGAACATACAAAGGCTTGTTTTCGAGATGAAATTATTCCGTTTATAAAAGAATTAAAAGATATCTTCAATAACTTCAATCAATACTTGGTTGATGAACTTGCCGATGTCCAAAATGTCTTTTATCAAATGGAACAGGCTGTCGAACAACATCGCTTGGAGTCCAGAACTTTCGAAGTTAAAATGAATCAAGTTTTGAGTGAAAATGAACGACTCTTGGCACAAGCCATTGATCATGATATTGTAAAAACTGTTGTGAATTTGTCTGTGAATGATGGTTGTGAAACTGTGAATGAATGTCAAAAGTGTCTCGAACTCAAGACTGAGCTTCTCAACAAAAAGGATGTTGTTGATAAAGAAACTTACGATAAACTTTGTAAGAGTTTTACAACTCTTGAAAAACATTGCATCACTTTGGAAGCTGATTCTCAACTTAATCAAGAAATTTTTCAACAGACAAACAGTGTTTTAGATCAAAATGCTCCAAGTTTTACTCAGTTGTTTGAATTAAGTGAATTGAGAGCTCAGTCTCAAGAGAAAGACACAGTCATTGTCAAGTTGAAAGAGCAAATTAAGTCCTTAAAAGGAAATGTGGATGATAGTAAAGTCAAAATGGACATGGATGAAATTGAGACTCTTAACATTGAATTGGAACATAGAGTGACAAAACTTGTTGCTGAGAATGAGCATTTGAAACAGACTTATAAGCAACTTTATGACTCGATTAAACCAAAACGTGTTCAATCAAAAGAACAATGTGATGCGTTAATCAAACAAGTCAATATAAAGTCTGGGGAAATTTCTGATTTAAATGCAAAACTTCAGGAACAAGGTTTGGTCCTAGCAGCCCTAAAAAATGAGTTAAGGAAACTTAAAGGAAAAGCTTTAGATAAGGAGGCTATTGAGACCCACTCTGTTGATCCAAAAGTGTCTAAGGATAATATGGAACCAATCACGCCCAAATTGTTGAATAAAAGGACTGCTCACTCCTCTTATATTAAGCACACTCAGGAAGAAGCTTTGGTCCTTAGGGATATAGTCGAACATGTAAAAGCGAATTATCCTCAAGATTCACTTTTAGAGTCTGCCTTTAGGTATACCAAAGTCATTCAGGATTTGCTTTCACACATAAGTAGGACTTGCCCTAGCATCAACAATTTTGATCCTCAATTAGTTGCGGTCACACCGAGGAAAAAGGACAAGAAAGTTAGGTTTGCCGAATCACTCACATCCATAGAAAACACAAAAACAGACTCGACCTCAAACATAGTTTCTAACAAGCATGTGTTGCATTCTACAGGAGTAAGACTTTCTGCTAGTGCTAGCGGATCACAGCCTTCAGGCAATACCAGGAATGATAAGATTCAGCAAACACCAAGTAGTAATTCGAAGAATAAAGTAGAAGCTCACCCTAGGAACGTTAAATCTAGTTTGAATAAAAGGAATGGTACTGTTAAAGTTAATGGATCTGCGTCTGTGCAGAATTCCAAGAAACATGATAATTCTGATTATGTTTGTATTAACGGTGATGATTGCATGTCTTCTGATAATTTGTGTGTTTCTAATTCTATGAATGATGTGAAATTTCGTGCTAAACCTAAGAAGAGAAATCTAAGAAAGCTATTTGGAAACCTACAGGAAAAGTGTACACTCAGATAGGATATATTTGGAGACCTACCGGTCGGACCTTCACTATTGTAGGAAATGCGTGCCCCATTTAACTAGGATTACCACTATCTAAATGAAGTGCCTTCTGGAACTTAATAAGTTATAAGACTCTGATCACCCAAACCATGTTGTTAAATTGGTCTACTCAAGGAAACCTAGGAAGAATAAGATTTCTGAGGTCCGAGTAGCAAAACTAAGGTTATAAAACCAATGTCAGCCTACAATCAGGAACCCGGTAATCCTGGGGATCCACAAAAACAATATTCCATCTACTTCTATTATTGAATGCACGGTTGTCAAATCGTACTCTGGTATTTGGACTCCCGGTTGTCAAAGCACATGACCGGAGATCGCTCTCAGCTCACCAATTTCATCAGTAAATTCTTGGGTACAATCAATTCGGCAAAATGATCAAGTTGCAAAGTAATGGTTTGGATGAATATAAGATTGGAATGTTACTTTTTCAAGGGTTTATTACGTTGATGGACTTGGCATTATCATTTCTGTGGGACAATTCTGTGATTCCAATCTTAAAGTGGCTTTTCGTCAACACACAATGTTTCATTCGCATCTAGAAGGTGTTGATTTATTGACGGGATCTCGAGGGGATAATCTTTATACACTTCTTATTAGGAATTATGGATGGCATCCTCTCCAATTTGTCTATTGTTCAAGGGCATCTAAACAAATCCTCGTGATGGCATCATCGTCTATCTCACTTGAACTTCGGTGCTATTAATCATCTTGCTAGAAATGTACTTGTCCACGAGGTCTCCTAAGATCACGTTTGAAAAGGATCACTTATGTCTGCATGTGCATTAAGGCAAAAGTTCAAAGAAACCCCCAATACAAAATCTGAGCGTCACCAATCAAGAAAAACTCTATCTGTTGCATATGGATCTGTGTGGGCCAAATGCGTGTCGCGTGTCAATGGAAAGAAAGTACATCCTCGTTATTGTCGACGACTACTCTCGATTTACATTGGGTAAAATGGTTACGATATAAAGATGAGTCTCTAGCTTTTTTTATCAACTTTTTGAAGAATGATCCAGTAGCTTTACGGAAACCGGTTAGTTCGCATCAGAACAGATAAGGAAATGAGTTTGTTAATCAGTCATTGAGTGATTAATTATGAGGAAGGTTTGGCATCTCTTTGAAACCATCCGTTGTCGCTCTCCACAGCAAAACGGTGTTGTTGAAAGACGAAATCGTACGCTATTGACAGCCCGCACTATGTTAATTTATGCAAAAGCTCCTTTATTTCTATGGGCCGAAGCGGTTGCCACAGCCTGTTATACCCAAAATCGTTCCATGATACGTCGTCGTCACGGTAAAACACCATACGAGCTTTTACACGACAAACCTCCTGATCTATCGTATCTACATGTGTTTGGTGCACTCTGCTACCCAACGGAATTGATAGCGAGATTTGGGCAAGGGTTTACAACCAATAGGTGACTTTGGTATTTTCATTGGATAATGCACCCACGAAGAATGATTCTGGATTTACAACTGACATACCAGACGGATAATTTGAAACCATTCTTGTTGGACTTTGTGTAGCTGACAGATGGCTTCTGAACACAGCAGTTCAGGACCCGCACTTCATGAAATGACTCCTGTATCAATCAGTTCAGGACTCGTGCCAAACCCTCCTTCTTCAACACCATTTGTACCACCTTCGAGATCTGACTGGGATTTGTTGTTTCAACCAATGTTTGATGAGTCACTTAATCCCCCGCCTTATGTTGATTTACAAGCACCAGAAGTCATTGCTCCTATTCCTGAAGCAGTTGCACCTGAACATGCTGTATCTATCAAAAAAATATATGGCCACATTCTCAACTACAGTTGATCAAGATGCACCATCACCAAGTAACTCTCATACAACACAAGAAACTCAAAACTTTATTATTTCGCTGATGTTGAAGAAGACAATCATGATATTGAAGTTGCACATATGGGTAATGATCCGTACTTTGGTATTCCAATTCCAGAAGTTACTTCTGATCAATCCTCATCATCAGATGTTATTCATACAATTGTGCCTCCCGATCACCAAGTTTCTGAACACAATAGCAAATGGACTAAGGATCACCCACTTGAGAATATAATCGGTGCTCTCGACAGACCAGTTTCCACACGACTACTCTATGAACAAGCCTTATTCTGCTACTATGATGCCTTTCTCACATCAGTCGAACCTAAGAACTACAAAGAACGCATTACTCAAGCATGTTGGATTGCAGTATGCAAGAGGAACTTCATTGATTTGACATGTCTGGAAGTTTAGGGATATTGTTCTCCTCCTGACAAAGCATTTGTCATCTCTCTTAAGTGGATCTATAAGGTTAAGCTTGATGAGTTAGGAGGTATTCTGAAAAACAAGGCTTTCGGGGGGGTTTGGTCGCTCGTTCTGGTTATCGCCAAGAAGAGGGAATCGATTTTGAAGAGTCATTCGCTCCGGTTGCAAGATTAGAGGCTATACGAATTTTTCTAGCGTTTGCTGCTCATATGAACATGGTCATCTATCAAATGGATGTGAAGACTGTGTTTCTGAATGGTAATCTGCGAGAAGAGGTTTATGTCAGCCAACCAGACGGATTGTGGCATCCAGGAACAAATCTAACTAGTCTAAAGCTGTAAGAAAGCTCTTTTATGGGTTAAAAACAAGCTCCACGTGCGTGGTATGATATGTTGTCTTCATTCCTGATATCAATGACTTCTCAAAAGGCTCAGTGGATCCTACTCTGTTTATCCGTAGAGAAGGCAATGAACTTCTACGGGTACAAATCTATGTCGATGATATTATCTTTGGTTTTTCTTCAAGACATGTCTTCCGTTTATCGATAACATTTACGGTCCTAGAAATGTCATTCAATAATGACACGGGTCTTTAAATGAAGCTCGAACGGAAGTTTAAACCTTTCAAAACATGTCTTTATGGCTTGCAGTTATTTCAGACTGCAACCCGGTCTTCAAAATGAGGAAAGCACGTCGCCAAAAAGACGGCTGTTCCTAACAACGGGTGATTAAGTTCTCCCGGGCATGGATTACTTTATATCCTTGCAACCTCGATCTAATGTACGCTTCAGTGCATTATTTTCTTGATTAAGAAGAGAAGTCTTCTTTTATCCTTATAATTTTTCGTCTATGATTCTTCAGCAAATTATTTGGATTTCACGTGGTGGCTTAATGCTGTTTTTGTAAATCAATCGGACTTGGGTTTTCATAAATTTGACACTCAATCAACGACTACAGCTCTTTAAATAGAACACGGGTCATTGATTGAGGGGGAGAGTGGATTTTCAAATTCATGACATCTATCAGGCATTTTTCAACACATAAAGATGTGGTAAATAACGGGGTCATGATTTAAGGGGGAGTTAAACATGTATTAACTCAAAAAGGTCCAAATGTGTCAATAATGTGCAAGTTTAGGGTCTTATATGCTATTTGCTAATTGTATCCTAGACCTTTCAATTATGAAGGACCAATTGTATCATTTTCCCAAGAGAATTAATTCCTTTGTTGCTATGTAACCATTAAAGAATTGAGAGGGGCCAATTATGTCAACTGATGAAAGTTGGAACTAGGTATTAATATTAAGGATTGCGTTTTGGCTGGTCAAACTACTCAAAATCTAGTCAAACATAGTTCAAACTTCTCTCTCATTCTTGCTCACTGTGATTTGACTAAATCCATAGCTTCGTGTGTAATTTCGTGCCTAGGTATCACTCATTATATGTTGTCTATCATTCTCACATGTTTTAATCATAACTGTTTTGGCATGATTCTCATTAACTCGTTTTTTCTTAGGATTTTCGTGAGAAATAATCATCCAAATCCAGGTGAGTAGTTATTGTTATGTTGTGAGTGATGGGATAGCATTAGATTTGGTAGATGATGCTTAATGTATGCCTGAATTGAAACCCCCATCACCAATCGTATGGTTCTAATAATTTTCGCTTGAATATTGACTTTTTAAGTCAAAACTCATGCGAATAAAGCTTGGTGCTGCCCAGTGTCGTTGATATTGTAATTAGCAAATGCCTTTGAATGTATGTAAAGAATAGGTTAAGTCGTAGATGCATTAAATTGACAGTTTGAATCTGCGAAATATAGCCTTCTTGATTGCGTTTTGATAAAGGTTCTTGGTTGCGTTTTAGGTATGATGTTCTAGGTTGCGTTTTGTCTAATGTGCTCCTGGTTGCGTTTTGTGGTTAAATTCATGTTGCGTTTTGACAATTAGTTCTTGGTTGCGTTTTGAAAGTTGCATTCTATGTGGCGTTTAGTGAACAGGCTTTGGTTGCGATTTGATATTTAATAACTGATTGTGTTTTGTTAAATAATTCTTGATTGCGTTTTGCTGTTAGATTCTAGGTTGCGTTTTGTCTTTGTTCTTGAAAGCGTTTTAAGAAAATATCCCTGATTGCGTTTTGGTATACTTGTTATGATTGCGTTTTGAGTGATATTTTGGATTGCGTTTTGCTTATCTATTATTGAACAGGTCAAATCGCAACTGGTTGCGTTTTGCTTAGAAGAAATTTTTAATATTAAAATAGTAAAGCCCCCATTTCGAATTTTTTTTAATGGTTGCGTTTTGACTATTTTTGAATATTATAAACACTGCGTTTTGATTGTTGCGTTTTGGTGGGACTGCGTTTTGCTTCATTGCTTCAGATCACAGATCCAAGTCCCGATACAAAAAACCAGGCTTTTTCTCCTCCTCCGACTCCTGATACGCTTATCGAGTTTGTCAATGAGTTGGGTTATCCAAGAGAAGTCATAAACTTGTCAAATGTCACCACTAACGACATGTTCCAACCATGGAGGGCACTCACAACATCAATCTGTGCCTTACGGGAAAGACTTCAGGATTTGAAAAAAAGACCAAGAGCCCCAGTGCTACAGATCCTTTGGGGTGTTGTTAATCGAGCTCACATTGATTATGCTGAAAGGATGTGGGAAGAATTTACTCAGTCTATCCACAATTTCACAGAAGACAAGAGGAATCTGGCACACCAAGCTCAAGGAAAGAAGAAAGCGACTCTCATTCTGATCCCTAGTATCCGGTTCACTAAGTTGATAATATTTCACTTGCAACGGCTACACAACGTCCACCCAAGACCTGAGTCCCCACTCCATCTGCCTACTGAGGAACCTGTACTAGGTAATCTTAAGTTCAGCGCTAAAAGGACCAAACGGGAAGTCTTCGGGATGACTATACCGAATGAACTCATCAATGATGTCATTCGAGGAGCTGATTATTATGATGCTTATCTGAAAAAAGTTACAAAGCATCAACAATACCTCGCGGTGTCGGTGCGAAATGAGTGATCCTCCTGATTCTCCAGCACGCCAAGCCATGCAAAGCCAACAAAACAAACCAAACAAAACCAACACAAGCCATCAAAGCCTATCGAACCAAAGCTGCATCCTAGCACTGCCTAAAACTAGCACCGGCCAAACCTCAAGAGAAGAAGCGCAAGCCGGTGTCAGAGTCGTCGGAGGCCCCACCACTTGCCAAACGATCTAAGGCAGGGCAAGTGGTTAAGAAGAGAACTGTTAAGAGTTCTAAGCAGTTGGTAGATGAGTTCGTTGACGAAGGGGTTCCTACTTGCAAAACCCATCTTGATCACGAGAGGCATACAGCAAATGTTCTAGAAGAGAGCCTAACGGATGCTTACCCTACTCAAAGGGGTCCTCTTCCCCCTATGGTATTCAGGGAAACTGATACTGGGAAAATTCAAACCACTGCCAAGAGGTGCCGGGAAAGGGGGAAAGAGAAAGTAGAGAAGAACAAGCAGCTTAAGTTCATCTAACACCTTTCAGCTACTAAGAAAAAGAGCCACATGAATAGTATATCTTTTAAAGACATACTCCCGTACCATCTGAACCAGCGGGCCATAAAGAGTCTTCCTCCCTTTATGCTGAACTTGGATTATCTGGCAGTGACACGGAGTCCCTGTGAAGAAATGCCAATTCAGACTGATATGAAGTGGGCTCAGACGAAGGCCCAGGCTGTGACCAACCCCTGGTAACCTCAGATGAAGACCCACAGGACAAACCCTGATGATGTTGCTGAATCTCAACCTTTACCAACTCCTAGTGTTCTCGCTGGACCAAACCTTGAACACTCGGATGTTGAGATCACTAATCCCGCTATTCAACCACAACCTGTGCTATGGATAAGGATTCATAGCCACTCCACATACTCACTGCATACCCTGAAGTTCAAGAGAATCTCAAGCTGACAGTTGATGAACAGATGATTCCAGAAGAACTTGTCAGCTCTACAGGGACGTTGTCTTCTCCTCCAAACACCTAACCAAGGACTTCAGCTATGGCGATCAATTCATTGATGATAAACCGTCGGAAGCCAATAATGAGAAAACGACAGCAGACACTGAGGCTGAATCAATGGTGTCCGTCACTATTCAGCAAGACACCTCTGTCATCCTATCCTATGAGTCATTTGGTGATACGATCCCGGCGTGCCTAGACTTCGTATTCTCCCAATGTTTCATGTGGCCAGTTACGCACCACCCACAACCACAACCTCAGCAACAACAACAATAACTCTTCCACTACCACCTCAACTACAACAAGGTCCGTCAGATCCCATCATTATCAAGCGTATAGGTGAACTTGAAGAGCTTATCGCGAATCTAGTGGAAGAAAATCAAGCTCTGGAAACACGGTTACACAAGCAGGGGAACAGGATCAATAAGTTGGAAACTATGGACTTAACCCAAAATGATTCAGAGCAGACGGTGGGAGTTTATTTGAATCACAAGAACAGGAGAATGACCGGAAGATTAATGAGAATCAGTTAAGGAGTTGTTCTCTCAACAGTAAAGCATGCCAATGAGAGCTCCACTTCTGCCCGCTTCAAGGGATCGCCCTATGTCGACATAAGGAAATTCCGCCCACCGTATGTTGGAGGAGAACTATGACATAGGAACAATGCTGACCATATAGATAACGAGTAGCATATGCAGCACACCTGCAGGACTCCATCCGTCGAAATGAATGATGAGGACTTTTGATCCGTTTGATAAGGCTCAGGAGGAAACTAAGAAGAAAAGTAAGCAAGATTCTCCAAAGACTCCGCCTAGGTCACCACCTTCACCACCACCGAACCTCCTTCCACCACCGTCAGACGCCTCAGAGGGCATCTGGTCACATACCGAAGCATCCGATTATGCTCAAGCTCCTCCTCCACCACCTCCGTCCTCATCTACTCATCAGGGAGGTCAGTCAACAAGCACCGCGGCCCTAAGTTCCTCCAAGATAGCTGCTTCAGCTGAATACTCTGCTTGGACAACGACTGGCACCCGGATTAAGCCTTTAATTACAATGATTCTTGATGATCTTTATATGGATGATGAAACCACTACAGATGAACAAGCATATCCTAGTGGTGAAGAGGTAGGACATGACATATCCTCACAAGTCAAACCTAAAGGCAGAGTTGGTGGAAACCTCTCCTGAAGATCCGACCTTGCTTCTCCAGACCTATGCCTGGACCATAACACCGTTATCTATTTGCCTGATTCCAACTAACAACTGGGCTCTGCACTGAAGACAACATATGTACCAACCAACAGAGAACTCATTACATGTGCTTAGACCGGTGATATCGCATACATTTATGGAGTGGTAATGGTAAACGACAAGGAATCTCTGAACCTAACTCCTAAAGACCTTGGAAGGGCCCTGCCTATTAAAATGGTTAAGGCTTTTCATCCCCGAGTAGTTCCATCTCCAGTTCCAGATGAAGAATGCCACAACGCTTCTCACCGATAAAGTGATGAATGCAATCCTACAGTACAATGTTAGCAAGCCACTTCCACTTGGTGGTGAACCAGGTCATATTACCATCCAATCTGACTTCTTCTTCAACAAAGATCTGGAGTATCTTCGATACGGTCGCAAGATTGGTATACCAGCCTTGTCTATCTCAAAGATGAAGGCGGCGTTCTATCCAGATGTTGGCTTAGAGCAACTGGTACCTGGCGTCAGTTTCTGATTGAATAGGAGTGCACAGTAGGAGATCGAGCTGCGATCGTATGGAGATCTCTCACTGGCTGGCTCCAAAGACAACGATTCTACTTGACAGACTCCTCTTCTAAGGATACCGCAGAGCCCGTCCGAAAAAACACATGCGTATCTTAAGTGTCGTCCGAATCAAAGTCTTCCTCAATGTATGGGTATTAAATAATGAAGAAGATCATCCAATCGTCGAGTTGGATCCCAAAGAAAATAGTCAATCGGCGGAAAAGGATTTCAAATTATGTACCCTAGATGACTTTGAAGATCCTACTTGTTGAATCTCATGTCCCACACATTGAACCATCTTACATACTCCCGATGACAAAAAGGTTCTCACTACTGCGATCAACCTCTGGACAAGAAACTTGGTTATCCGACAAGTATCATGGACCCAGTGATACGCTGCACAACCCTCCCTAGCTACTCAAGATCCCTCAAAGGATTCTTGTTTCATTTCTCACGGAGATCAATACAATTCTATCATCTTTCTCACTCCGAGTTAGTCGATATTGAAAAGGCGACAGTCCGCTCCAGCCTCCGACCACTAAAACCAAAAATACACTATTGAGTCTAAAGCCTTGAGATCATCCAAAATCTCGTTAGGACACTTATCCATATTGAGCTTGTTTCTCACACACTATGACAACAAGTAAAGATGTTAAAAGTCCTTCGCATTATCCTCGTGGTATTGCCAGAACATCCGAGTGATACAAGTACTCACAATGAAGATGAAAATACCTCTAGAGCCCACCCCCCACATCCAAACAAGCTCTTGGTAGCGTGACATGTGAGATCCATTAGTGGAATAAACTTGTGAAAAATAGAAAAGGCAAAACGATGGTGCGATTCTTGTGATCAAAACTTGTTCCAGGTTAGTGATTACGACTATCATATTGGAAAACCGATCTCGCTGTGCTCAACACCATGATATCTAGCACACCGATTGTGGAACTTCTTTCAAAACAAATGATTTCTAATGAAATTTGATTTTATGCTCATCCAACACTCTTAATGTGTCACAAAAATGAACACGTCGATTGTGATTTCAAATCAACTTTCTCATTATAATAGGTAAGATAGTAACTAACACAATTCACTCTTATCGTTTGTCTGCTTTGCAAACATTCCGTACAGAGAACAAGCAAGTATAGGCGATGTTTTGTATGGTTACAGCATCAGAAGATCTTAAACTTATACAGGAAATCCTGACATGGTGCATTCATCTACGTGAAATCTACTGATCAAGGTCGGAATCCTCACATAACCGGAGTTAATCCCACCAGACTACGGGCGAATGACAAAGCCAAATTCGTCCACACACTTTATTGCTAACTGTTTTATTACAGGATCCAAGTTATGGTGGAAATTGGGAAACTACCACCATTCCATGGAGTCAATTCACAGCCCCATGCTCAGACCCACTTAATGTTGTCACTCAAAAAGACCTATAACCCAGCTTTCCGCTACTACTGAGTGAGTTAATGTCATGATCAAGAAAAGGTGTGAGCCTTCCGGTCTGAAAGTCACAACGTCACATGATAGGTAATGCCAGCCCAACAAGGAGAGATCACGAAAATTTAAGATGGATGATGAATCGCAAGAGAAAGCTCAAAGATCGTACAAGCCTACGGGTGACAAATCCAAAAGTTCATGACTAATGACAACAAAGGACATCAAAGATAGAGGAATCAAAGACTAGTCGAGCAACAGACAGAAGGTCAATGAAGTAGAAAGCTAGAATTCATAATGCATTTTCTGGGGTGACCTCCCTTAGGGGGAGATTGTTAGGATTTTGAAAAAGACTCGGTCACCCCGTGTATAATCTAGAATAGCATAGCTCATTGTCTAATTGTAAGCGTATGACTAATACTATTGGGCCGGGCCTTTAGCCCACTTATAAGCCCATACTCAAGCCCATTGAGGCATAAACACTCATGTATATAAACCCCTTTCCAGCCATGGGAAGGGGTTGGTTGTTCATTTTATTACAAAGCTTTTATTTAGTTTTTCTCTCACTAGAAACCTCACTTTCTCTCTCTAGATAATTTGCCAACCCAATCATTCTTGCTTGTGTTATGATATCATGTATACTACATGGAGGTCCTAGATTCTTGCCACGGCTGAAATGATCACAAAGAGGGAGATGTGGCTTTGATTTTAACCATTCGAAAGCTATAGCAAGTGGGTAAGTAGCTTGAGGGCACATGGGAGTGATTCATGAAGGTGCTTGCACATGGGAAGAGTTTTAAATGGGTAAAAATGCAATGAAACAGGCCGCAGGTCTGTTTTGGATTCGGGTTGGATTTTAAGCTTAAATTTCGTATGTACTTGGTCATTGATGATAGATTATGTATTGTAAGACTTGTGTTATGAGTTTATATCAGTTTTCAATCAGTGGTTCGGGATTTAAAATGAGAAAAATGGGTCGTAACAAGAAAAGAGTGTTGCGGGTCAGATTTTGGTTTCGTTTAGGGATTCTTAACTTTCTTGGCTTGTAATTCGTGTAAAAAGGATCAAGATGATAAGAATACTGTCCTTCAGGTCCCTCGTAATAAAAGGATTACCATGACAAAATTGATTGGTGGTTTAAGCTAAAATGGGTCAAAATGGAAAGAGTAAGCCGCGGTTTGAATTAGGGTTTATATTGGATTCGTTAGGTTTTTCTAGGCTTTGATTTCTTGTACATTGTTAAGATAATGATACATAATGATTTGTAAACTCATATCATGAGTTTACATTGGCTCTTGGTTGATTGTTCAGGATTAAAATGGTTAGAAACGAGAAAACGGGTCGAATGATCATTTAGGGCTCATTTTAGTACGGTTTTAGGGGTTTCTTGTATTCATTTAATTTATAATTGCATATGAGATGAGGAAAATAAAAAGAAGAATAAAGGATTGAAATAGTTGTAAAATAAGTTATTACAACTTATTTGAGTATTGGTTTAGGGTTTTACAATGGCTAAAAACGAATAAAACGTCATAGTTTACTATTTAGCTCGGGTTAGGGTTTTAGACTTTGGTTTCTTGTAATTTCATGAAATGAAAATGAATATAGGTTGGAAATTAAATGCATGACTTGCTTATAACTTGTACTTAATAGATTGTACAATATTACTTAGGAAAACGGAGGTAAAACGACTATTTTAGATATTGTGCATTAATGACTTAGACATTATGCTTTGAAAACTTGTACTTGGCTTGGAGGGAGTTTATATTTCAAATGAAATGTTATATTACTTGTATATATGCTTTAGTATCTTGTACATTCACTTTAGATATTAATCCTTCATGGAATTAGGGTTTAGAGGTATACAATAACGGTTTAAAGCCTGTTTTGATATAATGTTGCGAATGGTACATTATAGGAATAATGTACTTTGTAAAAATGATATTATGATATTGACTTGATATATTATGATGATTGCTTAACATATATGAAGATAGGATTGCCATAGATAGGTTGCGTGAGCTCGTCTACTTTAGTTATGTAAGTTACATGACATACTGAGATATTGACAATACAACTAATGTAATAAAACGAAAAATTTCCCCGTACAATTGTGATAATAGAAAAATCGGTTTTGTATTTGATGAAAATTCTTGGGTTGTTATACAATCTTACTACACCAACTCTCACATTCCCTGGTATTGAAAATGAGAAACTGCTAACCATTACTTCTGATCCTGTAGTTGGCTTGATTTATGAAAATAGCAAGCAGGAAAAGAGAGTAATGGATATCAAAGAGATTTCAAAGTTTTGTGATGCGACACTGAAAAGGGTTTTGGAGAAGGTTAAGAAGTTTAACTTGGATGTAAAGAAGAAGCAAAATACATGATGTTTTATGAAGAGTATATTCAAGAACGTTTAAGACATCATGATTGGTTATGTCGTCGTGTAGGTGTTATTTATATTTTCAAGTTTTAAATTTATATTTTGCCGACTTTACCTAAAACAACACTTTAACATGCAGTGTACCCAGTCAGATGGAGTTTCGTGGTAAGTAGGGTGTCAATCACTAAGAGTGAGAACTAATCTTTTATTTTATCAATAGTTTGGTTGACTAAACTATGTTAATTTAAACTATGATAATTCTATTCTATGTTAAACCTATGATATACCTATGTTAATCTTAATTCTAATAGATAAAGGGCGTTTCCAGCCTGAGAGACTGGCACAGGTTTGTGGTGACTTAGATCTACTTAAGACACAATAACACACGTAAGCAAACAGACAAAAGATAGAAGAGCGGTCAAGCCAAACATAAGAAAATTGTATTAACCATAATTAATCCAATTAGAATGTTGGTTTGTTTATTTAGTGCAATGAATACTTATCCAATTAGAAAACTGTATTTACCAACTTACTGCTTAATGGAAATTTATATACTAGTAGTCCACTGGCCAAGTCTTTACCAATTGATTAAGAACGTACTCGTTGATCCCAAGGGTCACTTGCCGGTCCAACTAAGCTCACTAATCTAAAGGTGAAGATAGGTCATTATTTGTGATCCTATTGGTCTAGATATATAAATTACTATATGGAGAGCCATCTCGGCATCTAGCTAACGTGGTCGGTATCACTAGATCCAGTTGAATGATAGGTCGCATACAAAATCACGTAAACAAGTATAAATTGAAAAACATAAACAAGCAATCAACGATAAATTAAGTATTCAAGATAAACAAACCAAACATTCAAATCTTCATAATAATGGCTAATACCCAGGGGTAATAGCCATCAAACATCATAATCAATACAAAAGTAATAATCTAACTGATGACATCAAATAACGTCTATTGTATAGCATCATTTATCCCATGTATTTAACCCATTTTATATAATTATTGCAAAGAATTGTTACTTAATCGTTTATATTTGAGAATTGCAGTAATTATGGAATAGTTGGTGAATATTAGCAAAAGACGTGCATTCTGGAGCTTAAATAAAGATATTTTAAAGATTTACTATTCTGAAGACTAATACGCTGTATCCACCAAGGAAGATACGACGTATCCATGCCTGCACTCACCAAAGACCACAAATGAATGAAGCTTAACACGCCATATCCAAAAAAAGTCAATACGACGTATTGAATATATAGTATGTGAATATTCTAGAAGATATCAAATGTGGTCCCTACTCCAAGAAACTCCAATATGCCTTATCCAATCCCTTAGATATGCCGTATCGAATCGACTTCCAGACCTTATAAATACAAAACTCAAAAACGAGTTTTAGGTGTGCTAAATCATATTCTCGATACCTAAACCACAAAATTTAATTTTCAGAGGAGAAAAAGAGCATAAGAGGTCTTGCAACGCATTCCAATCCATAGAAGACAACGTGTAATTTCTTATACTTTTGTAATCGTTCAGTTTTTGGTATCATTCGTTAACTCGGTTAGTTTACCTTGGCTAAAACCAAGGCTGTCAAGATCGCGATCTCACCTGGGATCGTTTTTGTCTTTGCAAGATTGAGATCGTAAGATCGGATCGAGATCGTAAGATCCCACCAATTTATCATGTTCTATAAGCAACGGATAAACGATCAAACTATTTTTATTTCTACTCATCATCAAATATAAATTTATATAATATCCTCTTGAAAATGTCAAAGTTCAAATTTCAAATACTAAAGTAAAAGTAAAACACAAAAAAGTCAAGTTTCAATCGTCACATTTACAATTTAGCAAAATAAAATTACATAACATGCGTAATAAACGTCTCAAAACAAAGTACTTCACTAGTATCACTACAATTAAGCTATATGAATTAAAACTTAAAGGTTAATAGTTAAAACTATGAAAAGGTAAAAGAAAAAACAACAATTATATGTAAGAAATTTTTTGCTTAAGGTAACTAGAACATGAGAATAAGAACCCTAATTTGTTTCAGGTAATTTCAATTTAGGGAAAGTAGATAATTAGGTTTATTGATTAGAAAATCTAGGAAAGAAATGTCAATACTTTTTACTGAGATCAGCAAACTCGTATTGTTCTTTTTTGGGCCTAAAAAGAGTAATGGGCTAGTAAGTATGTAAGTCAATAAGTTAGTAACTTGGTAATTTAGTAAACCGCTTAATCGATACTGCGATCCTACATCTTACACGCTAGTTTAAACGACTCCTACATGCGATCCTACCTCTTAACGATCCTACCACCGAACCTACACTATTTATTAACCAGGGTGGACAAACGTAAGCTCGTACGAATTACGGGTCGATTGACAGCCTTGGCTAAAACAATTACTCTTGTATTAATTATGATGTTTAAAGGCTAATACCTTCGGGTATTAACCATTATTATGAAGATATGAATGTTTGGTATTGTTTATCTTTATTTCTTGATTATTATTGAATGCTTGTTTATGTTTATCAATTTATACTTGTTTACGTGCTTTTGTATGCGACCTATCATTCAACTGGATCTAGTGTTACGGATCAAGTAATCTAGAGTCTTGGATAGCTCTCCATATAGTGATTTATACATCTAGAATCATAGGATCACAAATATTGTCTTGTTAAATCTGTGTCTAGGATACGCTTCGGACTTAACTAGTTAATTGGATATTGCCAATTATTGAACGTGTTGACTAGAAGGTGAACCTAGATAATTCAACAAATAACGTACTGATTCCATTGGATAGTTGGACAAGTGAACTACTAGAGTATAAATCGTCGTTAAGCGGTAAGTGGGTAAAGTCTCTATGAGCTAGGGTTTAATAAGATTACCATTGCTATAATCCCTAAGATAGATTATAATCAGCAAATAAGGATGCTTTATGCGGATGCTTTAATTGTGACATAATTAATGTGTCTAGGTCTTAGGAAGAAGTCCCGCCTAAGTCTTAAGAATGATATGCCACCTCGAGAGAAGAAATCATTGCACTTAATAAACAAACTAACGTTCTAATCGGACTAATAATGGTTAATACAGTTTTCTATCATAAGGCTTGACCGCTCTTTTATCTTCTGTTAATTTGCTTGCGTGGGTTAAAGTGTCTTGAATTGATTATAGTCACCAAACAAACCCGTGCCAGTCTCTCAGGCTGAAACCCCTTTTTACCTGTTAGAATTAGGATTAGAACTAACATAGGATTAACATAGGTTTAACTTAGATTAGAATTAACATAGATTAGTAAACTAAAATATAAATAAATTAAGAGATTTAACCTCGCTTCAAGTGTTCGACACCCTACACCCTACTTACCACGGATCTACCACCGATAGGTACACTGCCCGTTAAAGTGTTGTTTTTTGTTAAGTCGGCAAAATATAAATTTAAACTTGAACTATCATAAATAAACACCACACAATGACACATCAAGTTTTTGGCGCCGTTGTCGGAGAGTGAAAATTAATCTTGATTTTTATTTTATATTTTGGTTTTTAACATTAGATTAGATCTAACCTTTAGGAGTAGTGTTAATTAGATTTGTGTAATTTAGAGTAGTTTGTATTCCTGCTTATTTATTCTGTTTAATACGGCGTATTCAGATTACTGAATACGACGTATTGGTTATTTAATAGTTTTTCTAGTAAGATTGTTACAGAATGTATGATCCAAACATCCATCGGATACGGCGTATCCAACATTTTGTCCAATATAGCTTATTGATTCAACTGATTAATACGGCGTATCCACTTCATTTGGATACGCGATCCTATAACCCACCCCCCCCCCCCCCCCCAACACCCACCCCCATCTATGAATAGAAACGAAAACCTAAAGTATTTCGTAATTTTGATTTCCGTGCTAAAAAAATTTTCTATCTTTCTTCAGAGCAAATCATGCTGATATTTTTACCCTTGTTACAGGAAATTCTTATCAGAGCTAGTAGATTGAAGAAGTGATGGCAGATAAAGGAAAGAAGTCAAGTATGGAAACATTTGCGCCTATTGACAAAGCAGATTACTATTCCGGGATTACAAGTATTACAGTTAACGAGAAAAATGCTTATGATCTGAAAGGGAAATTCTTGGATGATCTGCACAACAATGCTTTTAGTGGAACAAACAGGAAGGACGCAGTTGAGCATATTGAATACTACCTGAAGATTATTGACCCAATCAAATTACCCAATGTAGATCATGATAAATTAAGAGTTGTTGTTTTCCCAATCTCATTGGCTGGAGGTGTACGAAGATGGTTTGATATGACCAAAGAATCAATCACTTGTTGGGTTGACTTAACTGCTAAATTTTTTGGGAAATACTACCCGCCTTCTCGTATCGAGGGAAATAACACTCCCTTAATAAAATAGGACCTAGTCAATCCAAGATTCGAAGGCTGGTTGGCTACAAAATTCGTAAACTATAAAACAATGGATGTATTCACCAAAGGAGCTTTGTGGGATTATTGGAAAATGGGTGGTGATGAAATTGAGGTATCTGATGATGAATCTTCTGATCTTGAAGAATAAAGGAGTGATAAGAAAGAAACCGCCGAAATTTTTAAAATTGAAACTGATGTTTTTGAATACCGAACACCTCTCATGCTTGGCCATACAATGATTTTTTTTTTTTTTTTATCTTATTTAACCTTCATCAAAGTAGATTATGGACATTACTACAAAATATATTATGGGGATTAAAACCTACGGAAGATTACAAAGACGATTGGATCTATGAATGGAACAAAGATATACCATGGGTTGATGAGAAACCATGGACTGAAGCTGGAGTTTAGACAAAACCAAAACCAGTCAAACATACTTGCAAGCCTTTCAACTATAAAACTAGGTGCTCGGAATAGCCAACTTGTAGTTGGAGAGAGGATAGTTATTGTAATGGAGGAAATTTGCCTGGTGATTACCATATTAGAAACTCACTCCATTACCAAGACCTTGAATGGTATGAGACTCTAGAAGATAGCAAAATAAAAGATGAAGCTTTAAGGAAAACCCAAAAGCTATCATGGACGGCTTGATCAGTGATGATGAATCATGCAAATGATTGTTGGAAAAGATGGAAGAGCCATGAGATTTACTACCACAATGTAACACCCCCAAACTACGATACACAACGAAATACAACAATTGGGGTGCTACTTCATAATACATGCACACGAGTCCCAGTAAACGTTCAAATATACGTTTATAAAACACAATTTCATTCATTAGAAAGATCAGAGTTACATAGGTCCCAAAAGAAAGTAGATAATTCTACCATTACAAGTCTTAGTACGACTTTCATTTCTAAAACATTGTTTTTATTAAACGACACTATTCACCGAGACACCGTCCTTGATATCCGCATTCCGTTCCATCCAAGCCATCAACAACTCCTAACCTAAGATACATGCTTAAAAGAGACACAACAAAACGTTGAGTGAATTCGATAAGTTATACAAATAACAGTTCGAACTCATTATTTGGTTCAACCAAACATATAATATTTGCTCGTAAAGAACAAGTTTAAAAATAATTCTGATTTCCAACTAAATGAGCCCATGTACCGAAACTTAACACGAATTCATGATCCCGAAAAGGACAAATTAATGTCCGGAGAAGTACTTGCCACTTCTCCTAATACTAACTATAAAATGTCCGTTTGACAGGGTGGTCACAACTGATTCAAACCTCGGACAGGGTTGTCAAACCCAATAGATCTATTTAATGCATTAGCGTTTACCATCAACAAGGCAATTAACGGCCACACAGTAAAAGGCATATACTCAATAGTAAATGGAATCATATTTATCATCAAAACACATTGCGTTCTCATTTTCAAAACAAGTAAGTATCCAACTCGCGGGTTTAAAAATATTTAAAATACTTAAAAGCGAGGCTATGAACTCACCTGATCGAAGTCAAAGATCAAATAATCGAAACAATCCACGGAAAATCAAAGAACACGATCACGACCTATAATTTATGTCGCTTAATTATAATATGCACGAAGTATAACCGACGATGCGCACAACCTGGGCCGGAAATATATATATATATATAAATAATATATATTAAAAATATATAAATATATATATATAAAAATAATATATATATAAAAAAAGAAAATATATAATATATAATTATATATAACTTAAGTATCGCAAACATACATGTGAAGAGAAAATCCAACCTCGGTGGGGGGGCGCGACCTAAATCCAAACCCTACTTCTCTAGTATAAAAATATATCTTTTCCGCATTTTTATCTACGTGACTTTAATTGAAAACTTTATATTTTCGATAACTTTCTATTTTTAAAAGGTTACTATTTTCGGAAAGTTACCATTTTTGGTAAGTTTAAACATCTGAGAATATTTTTAATACTTATCATTTTATTTATATTCATGTACTTAGTTAAAAATTATATAAGTCTTATATGGCACATTGACTTTTTAAAGTCAACATTTGACTTTCATTGACTTTTATACTTATATTTATTTTTACCCAAATCTGGCCCGTGCCAAACGACCCTTTAAATCACATTTTCATGACCCGGAGTTAAGTGAGATTTATGCAAAAAGATATTTCAGACAACTTTTTGGTTTTAGCTGAGACCTGAATCTCGACAGAAAATGACCAAAATGCCCTTTTTCAATTCTGTGGTAACTTGTATTTTCAATAAAAACGCAGCAGTTTGACCATCGGTTTTGACCCGCTGTATCACGTTTTCGTGACTTTGACCTAAAAAGATTTTATATAAAACGTCATTCCGAGCAACTTTCGTGTTTCGCCGGAAGGCCGAAACGGACTCGAAAGTGCCCAAAACGGCCATTTAATTTTCTGTCAGCACCTATTATTTTCTAATAGTGCTGAAAATAATTGTAAGTTTTTTTCCAATCATTATTTTTCGGCCGTAACTCTTCTTCCGTTTATTAGGCGAGTTACACAGGACAATCCACCTATGCCACAAAAACGATCGTTTAAGAAAGCTCTAACATATTTTTAATCAAAAATCCGATTTCACAAAATCTCGAACCTCATTTACCGTGTTCTGTTTTTTGCTCGAATTTATATGTTACAAAGTGCGCCAAAACTTATTTTTGACCCAAAAACTCACTCACGGCACATCTAAATTGGCCTATAATTCACACCTAACTCACTCAATCAATTTATAACATCAACTAACTAGACGACGCAAGATCTTGTAGATTTCATCACATGCAACGAATAATATCAATTCAAACAAACAAAACAAACAAAACAAAATATAAAAGAATGCTCACAATGCTATTTGAGCTATGTCGGACTCGATCAAAGATTTCGTCTCGTCCCCCTTTTACCTTGGCCGTGACCTCGGACCAAACACACAACCGAGAACCGAAGCTTTATTTCATTTAATACAACTAATACAATGTTTTATTTACCATTAGAAATCATTTCTTCCAACCCATTTCGACAAAACTCGGGCCGAACCCAAACTCTCCGAAAACTTATTGCATGTCATGTTTCTTTAGTGGGATATGTTTAGTTTTTCATGGGATTAAAGAAAAATGTAAACTAAAACTTGCTCATAAAGCTGTCGGATTATTTTTGGTGGCGGTGGTGTGGTGGTTTGTGGCGGTCGACTAAGAGGGAGGAGGGGGAGAGAAATGTGTGTGTTTGTTTATGTAAAAATGAATAAAAGTGGAAGTAAAACCCTTTTTATACTTGCACCACTTTGATCAAATGACAACTTTGGTCCTTCCTCCTTTTCTAGTTTAGATTTTTGACACACCAATGTTTTTCTTAGATAAAAACCGACAACTGTGGCTCGGGATTACTCTTCCAAGACCATTTTTATTTCCGTCACCTTTTTCTTGTTTTAAAACATTCAATAAAATGTGTACACTTTAAAATGCGAATCCGGCTCAAAACAAGGAACAAAAAGACGAAGTCCGACGAAAATATTGATTTTACAAAATAAAATAAGTCGGGGCGCGTCATAATATTTATATGCTCAAAGCGTTTAACGGTCGCGCGGTCAAATGTTAACTCGCGAAACGTTCAAAATAAAATTTTCAAAATTTCCGTTCGTAATAAAATATAAAAATAATTATTTACGACAAATAAAATTTTAAATGTCGACGTTCGTTCACACGAATTTATAAAATCATAATTATGACATCGAATTCGCGATCGTCATACGTGTCGAAAAACTCGGGTTGTTACATTCCATCCTCCTTAAGGGAGCGCCGTCCCGGTGCTCGTCCTTTCTTACTCGTCTAGTTTTGCTACGGATATATCCTTATCGATTTGGGCGGGGTCACACAAAGCTCGAATCACTTCAACAAGCCAAAGACCCACACAGTTATAAATACTCTTCTTGACTATTTCGGATGGAGAGTCAGTCGAAACAAATGGTAATTATACCAACAAAATAAAGATACAATCGTGTAGGCTCTTATCATAAGAGGCAAAACAAGTCGCGAAAATATATTCGACAAAACCATATTACGTCGTTCTCACAAGAAATTTTCTAAAATGGGTGATCGATCCAAACTTAGTTGGGGATCATAAAAACAACAAAACCAAGCACACCTTGATTATCAAAACCAAGACCGAAACTTACGTTGTTAATTAAATTAAAACATACGTCGCCAATTAGAACCAAAATAGGGGTTAATAATAAAAACCAATATGTATTTATATCATTATTAAAATCAAAATACTCATCATTATCCAAAACCAAAATACACATGTCGTTCTTCCGGTCTCATTTAATAATGCCCTACCGGTTGCGAAAAGTATTCCAGAGTATCTACGACCCCATCAAATTTGTTATAGCACAAAGAAAAATATATATTCAATTAAGCACATAATCGCCTATTAGTCATTTTAGAATGACTCTGTATTTCTTCCTAGCTTATATCACGCTTAGCAACATTCATGCTTCCTTCATTAAGTTTTAGCAAATTATATGTGCTTACTTATCAGGAAGCCTCAGCAATGGCTATGCTCGTCACGTGGTCCATACCTAACCGATTAGATCGATTATTATACTGAGCTTGCCGGATGGCCATGCTTCTTGGTAATGATCTCGACTAATTCATGGTTAGGTTTTCGCCTACCATAGTCATGCTCATAGTGCTAACAGGCCCACAAGAAACCGACAATTGTCTACCACAGAAACAGTGACACCAACCAACACCATTCACACACAGTCCATGGTCGGAATCACATCAATCCTACCACACATACCACAACCAACAACACAGCCACCAACAACCAGAGTTAACCATAACCAACAACACAGACCGAACCTAACCAGAACAACCAAAACCAAACCAACCAACCACACAAAGGACACAAGAAGAAAAAATAACACACACACACAAAGCACCACACCACAACCACCACACAGATACCAAGAGATAGCAGAGAACCACAATTAAACCCTAACAGTCTACCACAGCAACCACAAACAACACACAGGGAACAACAACCAACCACACATACCAACAAGCTACCAAGGCTTCGTACCTTTCAAATCATCCTTCATCTGTATTTGGGTAAATATACCCATTCACTCACGTATTAAGCCGCATCACGGCTACACAAAAGCGACACAAGCGCTTACTACCATTCAAAAGCACATAGCACATAAATCACATAATTCACATAATTCGGCGGCTATAATTCCGCTACAACACATAATGCTAAATGACAATTCAAAATCAATTAAGAAAACAATGAGCATCATTGACTACTTTAGCTTCTGTTCGAGCGAAATAAAAATTTCAACTTTAAGTACCCGACCAACGCTAGTCACTAACGAGTCGTATCATATCGTCTCAAATTCTAGATGACTTGACCAATTAAGTCTAGATAATTTACACACATTCTTAATTCAATACCGTTTGGCTTAAGGCGTTATCTACTTCAATCTTTCCTCTAGGATGGAAACAGACGTTACCATTCGACTGGATTCTCTAATCTTTTTGCTCTTTCATTCATATCTTGTGCTATTGATCTATAATGTAACGCTCTCGGATACTCATATTCCGCTGCGACCCAATTTGGGGGTGTTACAGATGTGGTATCAAGAGCCAAGGTTATAGAGAACCAGGTCAAATGTTTTTACTTGGACTATAACCGTTTTCAAACATTGCATTCGTACAAAGGGGTTTTCACAGGACATACATACACTAGTGTTGCATTAGTTGGTTAGACTAGATGCATTCATTATTGATATACATGTTATAATATACTATGTATATTACAATAAGAGTCTTATATTAATACTTATATAAGCTACTTTTAATTTTTAGATTTTGTCATGTCGGATTCAGAGGATTCCACGGTCACTTACACAAAGGTATCTAGTCTGTTCGAGGATATGTCAGACATAGGATCTCCGGGAGTCGATGGACTGCCCATGATGCTAGAGGACCCTTATGTGGAGGCCGCTCTTCAGGCCCCACCATCTCTTGATTATGTGCCCGGTTCTGAGTACCCACCATCACCTGTCTATGTACCATATGTACCGGAGCCTGTATACCCAGAGTTTATGCCACTGGAGGATGATGTGCTTCCATCTGAGGAGCAGCCACTGCCTGCTGTTGTCTCACCTACTGCTGATTCACCAGGTTACATTACAGAGTCCGATCCCAAAGAGGATCTGGAGGAGGATGATGAGGATCCTGAGGAGGATCCAACTGATTATCCCGATGACAGAGATGATGATGATGATGATGAGGAGGAGGAGGAGTCCTTCGGAGATGATGCTGATGATGAGGAGAAGGATGAGGTCGAGGAGGAGGAGGAGGAGCACCTAGCTCCGGCCGACTCCGTCCCACCACCCGTATGTCGTACCACTGCCAGGATGTCTATCCAGGATCAAACACCTATTCTATTCCTGCCTGCGGCAGAGGTTGACAGATTTCTTGCCATATCTACTTCTCCACCATCACCACTTACATCATACTCATCACCACTACCACAAATACCATCCCCACCTCTACTAGTATCATCACCATTACCTGTATCACCTCCACCACTACCTGCTAGTCCTACTTATCCTTTAGGATACAGAGCTGTTATGATCCGGTTGAGAGCCGAGTCACCATCTACTTCCCATCCACTACCACAACCATCACCTATTGTAATTACACATACCTTTTACCTATAAAAACATGCCTAAAATGACCAAAATATATCAAAAATAGATTGTATTTGTGTGTTTTGTGATTTATGCTGTGTAGGTAAGGAATATTCACTAAAGGACAAAAATCAAGTCAAAACGGACAAAACTGAGCACGGGAAAAGAAAAGCATGAAAAAGTTAAAGTCAAAGTCAAAAAGTCAGCAAGTCAAAGACGAAGCCGAATCCGAAGAAATCTTAAATGGGCCAACCCGTACCCATCTAATGGGCCAGGTCAGCCCATTAAAGTGTATAAAGACCACTTTATAAGTTTAAATGGCCCAATTCCATTTAACTTATACAAAAACCCAAAACACAAAACCCAGCCCAACACTCTAGTCCACTACCAAAAAAACTGTTAACTGTTAACACAGTTAGTACACCATCCCTTTCACCCTTACATCGTTAGTCCTCAAGGACTAACATTGTTAGTCTAAAAGGACTAACGATGCAACAACTTAACAAATTCAGTGCAAATGCCCGTCACACCAAAACTTACACACCCATTACCCGCCAAAACCCATTAACACTGTTTATCTTCCCCAAAACGTGTTACCCTGCAACCCCAGACAAAAACATCCTTCTCCCACCTTAACCCCACTTCATAAAACAACAAATTCATGTTGGCAATCCTAAACAACCTCATTTGTCTATGATAGAAAACAAGAAATCAAAGGTTGAGATCAAAGAACTTGGAGAACACTCAAAATTGAAGGCTAGGATTAATTATTGACTTACTCACACAAGAAGCACAACTGCCTTCTCACTCACAAAAGAAACACATCTTGAAGAACCCCAGACCTTAGTTTTATCTATAAATAGGATCATTGAAAGCCTTAAAAAGGCATATAGTTTTAGCAGCTTATATTTAATGTTTTTAGCTTATTGTACTTTTATTTAAAAGGTTTATACTTTTTTAATCAAGTTTAATGAAATCTAAGTTTTTATGCTAAATCTGTTTTTAAGTTAATGTACTTTGTGTTTTGAAAACGTTTTATAAGCTCACATAAGCTCTTTTTAACTCATACTTAAGCCTTTTTACCCAAATATCACTCAAAAGCTAAAAAATGGATGATAAGCCAAACCTGGATGGGCTTATAGGTTTCACTAGCTTGTCTTTGACAAGCTAGAGCTTGTAGATCAGCTTATTGTAAGCTTATTTGCCTTGTTTTGAGCAAAGGCATTTGTAAGTTCTCAATTTCATTTTTTAAGTTATTTTCTATATTGCTTATTGTACTGCTTATTTGTGCTTATTCATGTCTTAATTGTGCTTAATATGTCTTATATATGCTTATTTGAACTTGTTTGATTCATCTCTTAGTCTGTTTTAAGCTAAAAATGCATTTTGGAAATTTAAAGGGGTGTTTGGCACAAGCAGTACTAACCCTTGTTAGTACTGCTTGAGTCACTTAGGTTTTTAAGTCAACTTTGTCAAGCTCAAATTAAGCATGTAAGTCTGTTTTTATAAGTTTATAAAGTTTAAAATTCATTTTAAGGTCTTTAGTAATCATGGCTTGAATCTGTGAGGTTTGAGCTTTATAGCTTAGCTTATTGGCTTAGGTTTTGATTAGGTGCTTATAATTTGTGTTTTCATGCTTGTTTATGCCTAAGAATGCAGTAGGATTAGAGTAGTTTAAGTGTGCAATTGTGGTTTGAGTTTTTGTCAAAATCTGTCAAGTTTCATAGTTTTTTTTAAGTTAAAAGTCATTTTTCACTTACAAATTTAGGTTAGCTAAAGTAGGATTTAGGGTTTGAAAATTCATAGCACAAGCTCTTTAGGTGTCAAGCTCAATCTGTTTGAGCTTATTTTGTCTTTTAAAAGTCCTTTTCATATCTTAATATAGGCCTGCATTTTTGCTTTTGTCTTTATAAAAGTTGAAAAAAAAACTCAGCATATACTGAGTGTAAGTTGCTTTTTCACTTAGCTTTTTCATGGCTTATCTGAATTTCAAACTCCTTTTTGATTGATGATTATTGTAGCTTATTGTATAAGCTTCATTGTGCTACAAGTCATTTAGCCATAAGGATCCTTTGTCTAGCTTAAAATTAAGCTAGAAAAGTGTCTTTTGGCTGTATGGATACTGGTTTTGAGAAATAAGCTCATTTGCTCTTCTGAGCTTATGGCTTATTGAATTTGCTTATCTTATGTTTAGTCTTGCTCATTAGGTTAGATTTTAAGTGCTTTTATCTTAATTAATTTAGGTTAGAGCTTATTCAAGCTTATGAGCATTTTCAGTTTAGCAAATTTAAGTTTAAAAGCTTTGTAAGTAATTTTGTCATTTTATGCTTATTTTTAGCTTATCTATTTGCTTATTTCTTGATCTTTAGTGCTATTTAGGTGTAGGTGTTAAGCTGTCATAAGCTCATTTGCTTTTTCTTTAGCTTATTTAGTTTTTAAAAGCCAAAAAGTTAAGCAACTTGTCACTTAGCTTAAATCCAAAACTGTTAACTTAATTTAGCTTATTTCAAGTTTCTAAAAAAAGTGCTTTTGTTAAAGTTGGTTTTTAAGCTTATTGAAAAGATTTTGCAAAAAGAAATTTTGAAAAATAAAAATACTTGGAAAATTGGGAAGTCATGGGTGAGCAAGGCTCGTACCTGTGACCTCCACAACCTCAACCAAGTATTTTAACACCACCACACACAACCATCCTGCCCTTGGGACTTTTTTGTTATAGTCTCCACCTATTTTTCTTTTATACACATTTTGGCCCATTTAAGCAATAAGCCTTTTTGGCTTATTAACAGCTTATTTAGATAAGCTGCTTGTCCCATTTTATTTTTCTTAGATTTAGCTTACTCTTAAATACTTTTTGTGATTTTTTTCAGATTTTTTATAATTCGTTTAGTATTTTTAATATTTAATTTAGTCTAAAACTGTTTTTAATTCATATTAAATAAAATAAAAGTCAAAAAAATATAATTCTTTTTTTTTAATTTTCTTTTTTCATTTA
>BQNB010020786.1:0-65061 GCA_026074375.1 Tanacetum coccineum | reverse complement strand
ATAATTGCTGATTTGATGAAGAAATTCCCAAACATTCCTCAAAGGATTGATGAGTATTATCATTCCATTAAGGATGATATTCCATTGGTTAGTGTGTATACTACTGGGAATGTACTTGTGCGAGGGATGCTGATTCTAGATGAATTTCTGATAGAGAAAATCTGTGCCACTAATGACTACAAGGAGTATGAGACGGTGTTTGTTGGAATAGATGTTCCAATGAATCAACCATAACCGGTTGTTTCTACCCAAGGAACGCATAGAAATATACCTAGAGCCTATAAGACACCTACCCTTACTGCTGCTAGTCCTCGGAGGAAGAAAAGGAAGCAAAGTGTTGGAGAAACAAGTTCACCGAAAAAATCATTGAAAATAACTATTAGACAAAAGCATGTAGATGAAGGTGAAAAAGATAAGCAATTTTATGATGAAGCTGATGACTCCGATGATAGGTTAGAGCCCGGGAGTCATAAGGAGAATCCAGAACATGTTGATGATGATGATGATGACGAAGAGAAGGTAGACGAGAAGAAAGATGATGAAATGGGTAGTTTGGAGACTAGGACTAAGGAGATGTAGACACCAATTCCCACAACACCTAAATCCCCTACGATAATCTTATCTTTGGATAAGAATATTTCTTAGGAATTGACGGATACTGTATCACTCCCAGCCGCAACTACATCTAAGGATCCACACTCCAAACGACGTATTTCCAGTAAGTACAGTCATCTTCCAGGTGCGCTTCACAGGATGTGCAGGCGTCAAGGATATATGATCAAGAACATGGAACTAAAGTGCGTAACAACTAAAAATATTTTTGGAAGACTCACAAGAAAGTTGATCGAGTTCTTCATGAAATTGTAACATAACTCGCTAAAAGAGCTACAGATGACTTGATTGAAAACAACTTGAAGCCATCTATTGTTGCAACTATTATTGAAGATCGTGATGCTTTTCATTCAAAAGTACCTGATCTTGTTTCTCAATAATTAAATCCACAAGCACCAAAGATCATAGAAGAACTTTTCAAGAATTACGTATAAAAAAATGTTATTCAAGTTCATCCTACCATAACCACATCAACCAAAATAACTTCATCAGCTGATCTTCAACAACAACTGTATTTAAAGATGAAGTCCGGTCTTCAAGATCAAGCTAATGATCTAGCATTGTGGGAGGTATTGAAATGTAAATTTGAAAAGTCTTCCACCTCTAATACTTCTTGCAAGGATGATGATATTCACTCATAAAGACATGATGACCATCAAGAGGATGATGCTCCTCCTGAGGAGGAGAAAAGAGTGAAAAGACATAAGACCTCCAAAAGTTCAAAGTCTGCAAGGGGTTCTTCGTCAAAACAATCAGATAAAGATTCCATAACTTATGTATCCAAGCAACAACAGGAATGGGATGCATGGGTAGAGGAAACAGTAATTGATGAAGATGAGGTGATTCTGAAAGATGAAACACCTAAGCTAATCACGGAATTTCAAAATATTGATAAGCGTGTTCCAACTATCTTTGATCGTGCGAGAATGGAGGCTACACTGAATGATATGTTAAGTAATCAGTTCAAGAATGCTGAAGAGTATGCCTACTATTTGGAGCAAGCAACAAATTTTATGGAGAATCAGATAGTTTGGGAAAGCAGACAAGAGGACATAAGACGTCCAGTACCAAGACCTCTCATATTCTTTGGACCACAAAGGAATACAAATGAACCTCCAAGGTATTTGTATAACAAAGATATATTCTTTCTAAAGAATGGAAATACTGAGGAGAAGAAGTATATTATTTCGCTCCACAAGATACACGCATAACGATTTCTAGAAGCTGATCTGGAAGAAAAGATGAATCGTTGGGTTAGTAAAGAATTCAAGAATTTTAATGAAGACCCACGGTTTTCAATCCAACATTGGAAAGATTCATGGCATAAAAGAGTGTACAAGTAAAATCAAAGAAGAGTCAGAAACAATCCAGAAGACTATTTCTCTAATCACAGGATTACATAAGTTGTCAGAATCATTACTGATCAACCACATGGTTTGGACTTCATGGAACAAATAATTGTGATGAGAGAAAATGATAAGCCAGATAGTTTTTCTGAAGCTGACTTCAAATATCTGAACAAAAACGATATTGAAGACTTGTATTATCTTTGTCAGAATAAGAAGGTCAACTATTGTGAAACCAAGTTGATGAATTCATTAATAACGTTCATCAGAAGTCGTATGATCTGGGAGAGAGTTCATGATTTCTAGTTGGGAATAGAGAGTTACCAAGTCAAGGTCAATTTAACCGCACCAACATTGACATTTCCTGGTATTGAAGCATATGAACCGTACTCAATAGTCGACAAGCCAAATACGGGTTTGATTTACTTGAACTGCAAAAATGAGAAACGGGTTATGTACTTAGTAGAGATTGTGAAGTTTTTTGATGCTACGCTGGAAAAGGTTTTGAAAAAAGTAAAGCTGAAGATCTTTCAATCAGAATCATGAAAGAAACCACCACTGCTTGGTGAATTATATCGTGACATAATGAGAGCATTTGAAAGAGAAATAACCAAGCATCTAAAACACCGAGAGCAGATGAGGAGATGGGAATCTTTTGTAAATGGAAGACCAATTCTACCGATGATGAAGCGTCTGTAATAATCAACCCTTAAGGGGAGATTGTTATATTTAAGAAAAGTGTTTATTATTATATGAATTGGTCTTTGTATAATTTTGTTTAGTTTTATAGTTTTATTAGTAATTATAATGTAATAAAGTCTATCTTGGTCAAAGTTAAGTAATGTTGACCAATGTTTGACTAAAATTAGGAAAATAGAATAAGAACAACAATAAGTATAAATACCCATCTAGGAGGAGTATTTATATAAGTCTTTACATTTTGTAATTCACTTCTCTCTCCCATTGAAAACTTTGAAAATGATGAAAAATACTCTCTAGCTCCTCTCATCTATTCTAACACTTTCGTATGATTACCACTATGCAAATATAACATGTAACAGAAAGAGATTTTAAAAATCAGTACAAAGAGGTCTAAAAATCTGCAAAGAATAGTGCAGTATTTATAGCCAGGACTAGGCAACGTCTCCTATAGGCGGTCCCAGCAGTCCCAGATATATCTGGGGGCCGTTCTGCCAATCAGGAGGCCGCCCCTAGGTAGACGCTCCTATTTTTGTCCTGTATTGGGGAATGTTAAATCTGGTGTAGAAGCTTCCATTTTTGGGGAAAACCATATTTTGAATTTTTATATTTAATTAAAACATTTCTTTTAATAATAAAAATATTTTGTATATTTTTATTTTTGTAAAAATACTTTTTGTAGAAATGTCATGGTTGAGAAGAAAAAATATTTTCTTGATCACTAATTATGTTTAATGATTTGTTTATACATACCTTAAGTGATTTGTGTCGAAATGGAAGTTTACGATTAATAACATGTAAACGTTTATTTTTATTGTGAATGTTTTTACATTTTGTCATCTTCAAAACGTAGAGGAGTCAAAAAATATAAATAACGTTTTAGACATTATTTGTATTAACAATCTCCCCATTTTTGATGATGAAAAAATATAAACTCGTTTTACATAAAAATAAATTTTAATAGTTATTAATGAGTTTTAATCCATTTCTCCCCTTTTTTGTTGAATTAAAAATGGTAGATCATCGAGTCGAGAAGAGAAAGAAATCGACGATGCTAAAGCTCCCCCTTGATGTATACTCCCCCTCGTTTGGGGCACCAAGGAATCGAGGTATGACGAATTGCTACAAAACCGAGTTAGAATCATAAGAGCAAGATATATTTCTAACTAGTAGCAATATTATGACATATATATATAACTTTACATTATATATAAGAGGATGTATGCCACATCATAATGACTACTAATCATCCCATAAAGCCCTGTCATCACAAATTAAAGCCACGTCATAAATTCATGTCATCATGAAAGCCATGTCATCACAATTATATACTCCCTCCGTCCCATATTAAGTGTCCAGTTTGACTTTTTGAGGTCTTTTTTTATCAACTTTGACAGTAAATATTTGTGTTTGTGTTATATAATACTTAATGAAAATTATATCAATGAAAAATACATTCAAAACTTTATCAATTCATATATCTTTCAACAAGTATCATATAATATAAAAAGAAATATTTAAGGTCAAATATGAAGAAAAAAATTTGAAAATGTCAAACTGGACACTTAATGTGGGACGAAAGTAGTATAAGGATGTATGTCACATCATAATGCCACTAATCACCCCATAAAGTCATGTCATCGCAATTAAAGCAACATCATCACATATTTTGAAAATTCGAATTTTTTTAAAAATTATGTCCCTTGCAAGATTTGAACCTGAATTATTTGGAATATTAAGAAACAACATAACCACTAGGCCAACATATTTTTATGTTTATATCTTTCAAGTTAAAATATATAAGCTGATGCAAACAACAATTACTTTTAATATACAGTTTTTAAAATTTGGTATATAATGTGAATATTATTTTGAGAAAAATTTGGAATTTATTTTTAGATAATATCAATAAAAAAAACACAGTAGAGGTTGATATCTTTTGCAATTCTAAAGGAAAGATATATCGTATAGCACCTTGGAATATATGTGACCAGAGTTAAAGGTATCGTGGTCAATTCAAAAATATATAACATATAATTTCAAAAGAAAGAAATATCGTATACCCTTTTTTTTATTATTATACGTGCTATGTTGTATCTCCTTTAGCCACGATATATTGATTGAAATATCGTATAGCACCTTGGATTATTGCTATGCCTCAGTGTTTAGACGTATTTAACTATATGTATTTTATTTGTCTTGTTTGTCATATATATTACAAATATGATATTTTTAAATTGAAATATCATGGTCAATCAATATATACGGTTATCAAAGGATGCCTTAATTAATATGTTTGCATCGACAACGATTCATCTCTTATTAGTAAATATATGTTGATGAAGTTGCCTTTGGTATAAGATATTCTTACGGCTTCGAGCAAAGAGATAACCATCTATTGTTACAAGATATCGTATTTTAATTTTTAAGATATGAAAATGGTTTTAACTTTTAAGGATTTTTTTTAGGTGCGTATTTTTTTCTCAAAACCCTAATGAAACTATGTTATTTTTTTGATTTTGTGTATGCATGTGTTGGTTTCTTTTTTTGCCGGTTGGTCATCTTCTTTGTTTCGTTTAAATGTATATATTTTTCTCAAAACCCTAATGAAACTGTGTTATTTTTATATTATTTTTTATGTATATGTTTGTTTTGTTGGTATTAGGGTTTTTTTATATTTCAGTTATAATAATTTTATTTTTTTTCTTTGACTCTGCAGATATGGTGATGGCTGTATGTTACTAATGGAGGTATAATTGGAGCCGTGTTAACTGCCAATTTCACGTGGAATGATTTAAAAAGTCCACACGGTATATAATTCTGATTTTATATGCTATTTATTCTAATGTTAAATGCTATAAAAATGGAGCTTAAATCAGGCTTATGAGCATTTGTCACCGGTGGTGCTTTTGGAATTGGTATGCTTTTTTATTTACTGAATTTTGGTAATCCTGTAAATATTATTTATGCATGTATTTAGTAATCCTCTAAACATTATTTGTGTTATCTTATATTTAGGTTTTTGGTTGTAGCCAAATATACAAAGGTCTCACATTTGTGACAGTAACGGGTGCATGCCATTAGGTGCCATTGCCCTCAACAAGCTGTTACAAAGATCTCACATTTGTAACAAGTTGTTAGTAATCCTGTAAAGGTATGTTTTTCTTTTTAATTCAACTTACGTACCACATCAGAAGTTTTACTTGAGAATTAGATAGCAAGCAGGATTTATGATTATATATAGGTGGTTATGCAAAATATAGTACTATATGACGTGAAGTAACTTGGTTGGATTGTTATAGTTTAAGCGTTGTTTGGGATTGCTTTTAGTTGATCTAAATTCATCACATAGAGGGTGTTTGGATTAGCTTATTTTCTGAGCTTATGGGTTTATTTGAATTTTTTTGATGATTTACAGGCTGCCTGGCTGTTTTAGATGATATGATGTGGTGTTTTTGTAATCGGCGTTCTAACACTTGGCTCCTTGGCTCTTTTGCAGGCTCCTTGGCTATTTTAATTGGATACAAGTGATTGGTTGGACCAGACAATGCTGAGCCACAAATTAAACAAACTGATGAGAATGTCTATTTCTGCTTTGAGGTACTTCTCATAATCTTATATCAAGTGTATAAATTGAGTTTTTTTCATGACGTACAATCAGCTATTATGAGATAGGATAATTAGCTTTTCACAATGAGAATGGTTGAGGAAAGCTTACATGAGAATGGTTGAGGGAAGCAAAAATATTCAGTTAGCGATGCTTTTAGGGAAAAACAAATGAACAGGTCGTTGTTTTGATGTTGGTATTTCTGAACAACATGCGGCTACTTTTGCAACGGGTATAACAACAAAAGGTCATAAAGCCATTTTGAGATATCTATTCGTCATTTTTGCAACGACTTTATGATTAAGTTATTACTTGCTTTCCAGTTTTATTGAAATCTGAAATCTAACAACTGATACCTGTAACTAACAAGTAGATTTCATTACATTCAGGTGGTGCATGATGTTGATCCACAAAAGCTACATGTTCGGTTCGTCATGTATCTATACTCAAAATTTTGAACAAGACTATTTATAAGTCCCTTGCCCGATTATCAGCCATGAAGTAGACATGTACAATGCTCAATTGTGCGAGATAGGATTGAAATTTATAAGTTTCTTCAAATATATATTTCTTATAGAGGTTGAGTGTGGGTATTCTACATTAATCAGTGCCTTAACCTTTGTCTTCATTGAACACTGAATCAGTTTTTTTAAGAATTTTTTGAAATCATAATTTGGGTACTCTAACTAGGGTTTAGTTAAGTTGGAATTTGATGAATTTGGGTTTAATTGTACGATTTATCATGAAATTCGAATTGTATTAGGTGGCATATGTGTATGTAGCATTTCAACCCATTTATTTATGAACGTGCAACCATTTTGATCTGCACACATAACATGTTTCAACCCAAACCTACCTAATTGTTGTCCTACCTGCTCATCTTGGCATTTTTTAAACATTTGTATAGCTTCTTTGGTCTTCTTTTGATTTTTGTAGAGTGATAGTATTGGATCATCATAAGACTACATTCAAGACGCTTAACGAAGGTGACTTTTTGGTGAGAATGTGACAAAGGTGATACATATGGGAAGGAGTTAGGCTGCCATTGCCTATGATTATTTCAAGGAGAATCTATCAGCTCTTGAAAATGGAAACAATCTGAGCGGCTGTGAATATGGTATTCATAAGTTTGAATATTCTCAGAAGTTGTTTGAATTATCAAAGATGCAGATCTATGGAGGTAGCGTCTTCACAAAAGTAAAGCTTTCTGTAGTGGTTTAAAAGATATGAACATTGAGTTCAACGAAACCTCAAACCCTATATATTTCTCTTCCCAAATGGTTCAGGTTGGATTGATCGAACCCTAATTATTCTGTAAAATGGTTATTAGTTTGGATGATTGAGTTTTTAAATCATGCTCATCCGTTTGATGACAATTGATTAGAGCATGGTGTGTACGATTTATGACGGATGAGAGAATCAATATCCAGAGGACAAAGTATAACGAATCCCAATAGGTTGGATGCAAGAAACATGATGTACTACTATGATGGAAGAATTTCTTATGTTTGGTATTGTACCATCCATTTCCTATATAGATTTTAATCAACCATGTCAAATAGGTTTATACTTTTTGTTGGCGGAATTTGCACTTACTCATCCCTTTATAGAAAAGGGCCTTGAAACAGAAGGCTGGCCTACACCTATCTGCAAGAAAAATGATAACGTGAATATTGTCACAATGTTTCTAGAGGAGTGTTTGGTTTTTGTTTTGAAAATGAGTATCTCATTATTGTACTTTCAAGTAGCGAATAATGAGTTACAAGTGTTTGGTATAGCGAAAAGGCACCTTAAAATATGTAGGATAGGTTCTATGAAGTTCATAAAAAGATATTGGTTGAATATGTAGGGAAATGGTATTTAGACGGTATTTATTTATCCAATGAACGTTGCGATGTACCGCTGAATTCTTAAACCTATCGTATCTAGGATTTTTTAAGCTTTATGCTAAGTTATGATATTATTTTTTACAAGCACCGATTATCTATTCTATAATATTAATTTATATACAATTTTTTAAAACCAATATTTAGAGAAACAAAAAATGTAAACAATAATTACAAGTTATGCCCGCTCATCGGGCGGGCTTAGCCACTAGTATATTATGTGTGTGTGTATATATATATATATATATATATAGAGGAAGGTTAAAAATAAAATGGACAAATATATCGTGAGATAGAATAAATAAGGAATACTTTTTTTTTAAAAGTTCTCGAAAATATTCTAAAAAAGATTCTTTAAATCCAGGTATGTTGGTGCATAAAACTTTTATCAAAGAAGTTTTTCTAATTTTGAGTGTTTTATACGTTTTATTTAATGCGCTATAAATAGATATTTTGTTGCATAATTATTTTCTGACATTTGTTAGAGTTTGTTGACGCAATAAAATTTGAGCATAAAGTCAAAAGAAGTTGGGTTCAAAAACGAATTTTTGATGCACAAAAAACGATTTAATGCATAAACGTTTTTTTTCATAATTTTTTTTGGCAAAACTATCCACTTTTAGAATAAAACTTTCCTTTACAACTTTTTTCATGACATACCAACACTACACGCTCTCTGTGAATTTTTTTTCAGAATTTTTTGAGAACTTTTTAAAAAAAAATAAATCTTTTTATCCTTCATCACGAATCTGTTGTATTTGGTATTTGGATCTTTGTCATATATATATACTAATATATATATATGTATATGTGTATATATGTATTGGTACTATATATCTATAACATTATATATATATATATAATATTTATATATATTTTATCATTATATACTTTACATATATGTATTATATTACATTTATATTTACATATCTTATATATATATATAGTATCACGATTATATTATATTTTATATATATATAGATATATATATATTTATTTATAATATATTTTAATCAAGTGAGGACTTTCTTTTCAGAACAAGTCTTATGCGAGATATGACTGGAACCACCAAAACATGATGCACGCCTTCAATAATTGTATTTTTGCACATTTTAATGTTCTAAAAACAACAGATATGTTTAAAAAAAACATAGTTGGTATAATAGAATTTGATAGAAATGGAAATATATTTTTTTTCTTTGAAGGTGTGCATGTTGATTCTTTTAAGGCGTGCAACAACTATATTGGGCCGTGTGTAGTTTTTTGTGGATAACAGAGGATGAGTCAGGATGATACTGGGAACATATGTAGATTAATTATGATCTGTCATGTTGTTTTTTTATTTTTATAAGGCATTGCACTGTATGTTTTTTTGTGGTTCTGGTCAGTTCGCGCCACATAAGTATATGGTTTGAAAAGAAGCCCCCCTTATATATCAATAGTATATATATAGTATTTTTATATATTTTTTGATAATATATATATAGATATATATTATATATTTCTATATTTATATATTTATATATATTTATGTGAGTGTGTGTGTGTGTGTGGTGTATGTGTGTGTGTGTATGTATATATATATATACATATATATATATTTATCTTTTATAATATATATTATATTTATATATATATTATAATGCTTCGGTTAAATTAAGATGGTTATTATTTGAGGAAAATGTGAATCTTCGTTTGAGCAAAATTGATTTCTTTTTTTTGACCTTGATTCAAAAGTAAACATCATTTAATAGTTGAATTGTGAATCGATCTATAACAATCACTAATTTTGATTCTATCAAATCAATGTAAAAATCAAGTTTGGTAATGATTCCTTAATTTTGTATTGAAAATTCAGTAGTATTTATATCGCCAAAAATTGAGAGAATTTTTAACATTGATTCAGAATTTTGTACACACAATTTTAAATCACAATTAAAATGAGTTTTACGATGAAAACTTGATTTCAAAGTTAAAAATCTTATTTTTTCTAAATACCTTTTACAAATCTTCTCAAAATATATAAACCTTATCATTCGATCGATTACTATATATATATATATATATTATAATGTATATTATATATATATTTATATATATATATATATATATATTTATATATATATATATGTGTTATCACGAGTAAGGCTACCAACCACATATAACTTGTATAAAATAAACTTCCACATAATGAGTTGGCATGACACTTTGGACCATTGTTCTTTCTTTCCTTACACTATCACTTTCTTTTATAACAAATCATTTTGTTACACATCATTATGTGGAAATACATATATATATATATATATATATATATATATAGGGGCGCGTTATATTGAGAACCCATTTTATGTGCAGAACTTTACAGAACTCTTCTAAGCCAATCACAATTTAGTAAATGTTAAAGATTTTTATTTAATTAAAAGGGTATAACAGTAAAATACAGTTTTTACTCTCTTTTTGAATTTTTTAATTAAAAACGTTTTTTATTAATTCCTAAAATTTAGAAATGAAAAAATAATACTTTTTTTCTTCTTTTACATTTTTTAGTTGTACATATGTTTTAAAACCAATAAGAATTTACTATTATTAATAGTAACACATAATTTAACTTTTTTAAAATTTTTTATTTAATAAACATTTTTAAAATCATTTAATTTTTGATTTTTTTTAATTTAATATGTCTTTTAACATACATGTTTTCAAAATACATATATGTTTTTTTTAATTTTAATTTTACATATGTTGCGTATAATTGTGTAGTCATCACTTGTTCTACTAAAAATGTTAAGTGCGCATATGTTTCTGATGTACATTCTTTAATCTTTTAAACTTATAACAAAAAAACATAACCATGTACATGTAACCTCTAAATTTATAACAAACCAAAACATAAATAATATACACAAAATATGATACAAAATGAAATACAATTCAAATATAAATGTATCATGTTAAAAATATACACGTCATTTAAAAACCATATGTGCACTCTTCCACGAACATACGTGCACGCTTCACTTTCTCGTCAAATTTATTAGGACATACGAGTACCGTTCCAAAAACACATATGCACTCTTCGAAGAACATATGTGTACTCTTCTACAAACATACGGGCACGCTTCACTTTCTCATCAAATTTATTAGAACATACGAGTACCGTTACAAAAACACATATGCACTCTTCGAAGAACATATGTGTACTCTTCCACGAATATACGTGCACGCTTCACTTTGTCATCAAATTTATTAGAACATATGAGTACCCTTTAAAAAACATATGTGAACGCTCTCGTCAAATTCACTAAAACATATTCAAAAAATATGCATACCTGCAATGACCATATAAACTTCATAACTAAAGCACCAAAAACCTCATGCCCACTGTGTCGTTTTGTTCAGTTTTGCTTTAACAAAAACATCAATGAGCTACTAATTCATCTAATTTTGATTTACTAACTAACAATTGTTCAATCAGTTATTGTTTATAACCTAGGTTCGTGACAGTACACTCGATCAAATGAACAAATTTGGAGATTCTAAATTTTTAATTATAACAAACAAAGATAACACATATGCAAACACCATTTTTTGAGTTCTACATTGATTGCGATTTTGCTAATTACTAAGATAACACATATGCAAACTAAGATAACACATATGCAAACTAAGATAACCCACTGTGTCATTTTAGTTACACATGAGCAAATATCAAAATGACAAAAGAGCTAATTATATCAATTAAAAAAGAAACCAGTAAAAAAACACCAAAAGTAATAAAAACACATTGGTGTTCGATCTACTGTCTCTAGCCAATTTTCTCACTACTAACAATGAAATACTTCATATAAAGACTAAAATTATAACCTTTTTATTTAATTTTGATTTTTTAAGTAAACCTCTTGAATCAACCATGACACGTATATCTCTTGAATCAACCATGATACGTATATCTCTTAAATCAACATCCTTTCACAAACACATACAAAATTTAACTATTCAATCTTATCTCTAGACCCGTTCAAAAAAAATATGATCTCTAGATCATTAAAAACTGCCTTTGAGTTTTATTCGTAACCATAAAAGAAAATTTGTAACCCACAAACAACTTATAGTAGACCCGAAAGACAAAAAAACAAAAATAAAAATAACATAAATGCATGCTTATCGAAAAAAGGCATGCACCAACGGACGACGCCACAACTATTCAGATCCGATAGTTTTTTTTCTAATTGAATATTTTACTTGTTGGATCTCATGTTTCAAAGTCCCCCCGGATAAGACCACAACTATTCAAATTCATCGATTGTTAGATCTCATACGAATTAGATGAGTGACGCCTTACGAGGAGTTGAGAGAAAGAGAATGGTTTGGTGCCTTATGAGCATATTTATGACGCATTAATAAGACATAGGTGGTTTTATTTGTTTGATACAGAGATAAAAAGTGGCTAGATTTTTCTGAGATGGTAGGGATAGAGGAAAGACGTGGGTGTTTTTTTTATATAATTACTAAATAATCATGCCCCTAATTAGTAGGATGGTTTTCAAAATTTTATGACTTGTAATTCCTATAATACCCTTTTAGACTTTTGTTTAATAAAAAAAAAGTCCTCATCTTTTATTTAATTGCAATTTTAACACATTTAATCTTAACCTTTAATCAAACTCATCCAATGGCCCAAATTCATTTTAAGAGTTCTGTAAAGTTCTGCACCTAAAATGGGTTCTCAATATAACACACAACACTATATATATATATATATATATATATATATATATATATATATGGCTATTATATATGATATTTAATATATATAGTATATATATATATAATATATTATTTATATATACAATATTTATATATATATATTATATATATATATATATGTGCTATGTAGAGGACGTAGCCAACTGAAGCAATTCATACAAGTCACTCATATAATAGAAAGACATTCATTGATGTATAATGTAAAGCAAAATCTCATACTTGAAATGTACTGCAATATTACAAGACTAGAGAAGAATGAGTTAATGCAAAACTACACTAATAGTCTAAATATTTCATAAATCCTAGATGATTCTTAATTCATAGATAATGACTTTGAGCAAAAGGTTGGGGAAGCATTATTTGGAGACATCAAAGATGTTCAAGGGTGAGGTAGAGAGCGTGAGGCAATGGCGAAAGTAAGGAGATATTCAAGGTGGGAAAACATGAAATGCATCTCATCTCTAAGAGAAAGAATGAGGTTTCGATTTTAAAAACAACAAAGACAGTTTGCCTCATGATAGTTAAAAATGTTGAAATAGATAGAATGACCCATGATAGGTGGTTGTGGCAGTGGTGGCGGTGAAGGTGGTGATGGAGACTAAAACAAGTGATCAATGGGAGTGATAGGTGAGAGAGATAAGGTAATATACAAAGAGGGATAACTTTGAAGTAGAATTGGATTTGAAGGGCTTGGAGGAGCATCCATGATATTATCAGAAAAGGGTTAGATGGTTGAGAAGAGGGTGTGTCATTTAAAGAAGGAGGTAAAGATTATGTTTTTGATTCAAATGAGGATGAGGTAGTGCCAAAGGTAGATGATGTGTCTTTGGTTGATGGAGTTTTTAAGGGTGCATTTGGTGGAGATGGAGATGAGGATTTTGTTATAATAGAAGGTGTGGTAGTGTCATCATCTTCACTTGTTAAATCCACAAAGAGTTTTCTAGGTGGGATGATGGTTAGTTTGATCTTCTTAGAGGGATTAGAGGAGGAGGCTTGGGTGGAAGTCATGGAGGTAGAAGAGGAATGAAGAGGGTGATGGTGAAGATGATAAAGAGAATGAGGGAGGAAAGTATTTAATCAAGGTGATACAGTTTAAAGAAGTAAAGCATGGGATGGTGAAATTTAGATTCCAAAAGGTGTTTAAGAAAATGCAGGAATGTAGGTGGGTCTATAGAGAAGATAGTCAACTACACAGAAAATCAGGAGAATACAGTGAAGATTCTCATAACTCCTGGTGGCGGTCCCTTAAATAGAGGGCGGTCCCAGATATATATGGGGGCCGCCAGGTATTTAAGGGGGCCGTTTTTTGGAGGGACAAAAATTTTCCCAAGTTTTCCAGATTTTCAAACCTATGCAGAATTATACCATCCTGAAAATCCCTTTTTGTAGCCAACACTATTTCCTCAAGAATCATCTAAGATTTCTAAATTTGCAAATGCATGAACTAATTAATCTAAATCCTATTAAGGGAATCAAGTGTAAGCATTTGACAAAGAAATAATTTAGTATGCATAACATCAAGTATTTTATAAAGAGCATAGTGTGTCAATTTGTATGCAAACAAGTTTAGGATGATAAAATGGAACGATCATCCAAGGCAAAACATGTTGCCTAAACTTCTCACTAAAAATCCTACCAAATTAACCATAAATTTAAGTATGAAAGCATAAGTAATAAGTAATAAGTACCTATAAAATTAAATAAGTACTAATTATAAATAAATTATCTTTAGCAATTTTCCAAATTGCTTACTTCTTCTTCTTTTCCCTCAACAAGTTCTTGATGCCCTTCCCGATTAACCCATAATTAAATAGGTTGCGTGCCAGACTTGTTGTGACGATTTCATTTGTTGATTTTCCCAAAATCAATACTTTTTACTTGAGGTGAGTTTATAGCCCCACTTTACTTGTTTACCAATATTTTACAAATCTCGGGGTGAGATACATTGCTTGTTTTACTTATGGACGCAAGTACTTTACTTTCTTTAAAATGATTATGAATTAGCCTAAGTAGCGATAATCCACTATGCCTGAATTATCATGAACCATTAGTTACTTTATGTAAGCGTGAGTGTTATAAATAGGTGTGACTGGTGTTGGTGTTGCATCTGGGTTTAACCTCGTGGGCCTTCCTCTTGGTGCCATTTTCTTAAATCACAAGAAAATACAATACCCGTTAGATTTCAATACAATCATAACGTAACATAACATATGCATCGTAAATAAGATAAGATCACATCGCACTGTGACCAGAAGAAATAACTTATAAGAGTATATTATATAAGGCTCTTATTGTAATATACGTAATATATTATAACCACGTATATCAATTATGAATGCATCTAGTCCCACTAATGCAACAAATAGTGTATGCATGAATGTATGCACATATGTATGTCCCGTGTACAACCCCGTTGTATGAATTCGTTGTTTGAAAATGGTTATAGTCCAGCAAAAACATTTGACCTGGTTCTCTATAACCTTGGCTCTTGATACCAATCTGTAACACCCCCAAATTGGGTCGCAGCGGAATAAGGGTCCGGGGCGTGTTACTTCAAGATCAATAGCACAAGATATATAAGAACGACACAAATGCATTAGCTCACAAAACTAATGCATAGGTTTGATAAATCGTAATATGTAGGACCGCAAGACTTTTTAGTGATAATGCAACACATGCAGATCTCACAAAACTAGATTACATTTACACTAAGCTCATGACACTGAAGCTCGACATCCCTTGGCACCTCATGCTCTATGACCCTCCTGAAAACCATTGCTTAAACGTCCTTCACAAAAAGTTGGTGAATTCATAGGTTTATGTATTTAAATTATGCAGGACTGCAAGACGTTCCCGTGATGTTACAACATATGCAAAACAAATCACAAAACAGATTACATTTACACTAAAACTCATGTACACTGAAGCTCGACAGTTTTCTTGTTATCGCAAAATAAAATTGCTACTCAGCCCCGAATGATGTTTAACCCGAAACATTCCTTGATTCGACATGCGTTTATAAGTTCGTTCCCGGTGATAGTAGTCACTCCGAACGGGTGAGGTCATTTCCCTAAAGAGATTATTAAATAACCATTCGCGTCACTATAATGTAATTCCAACTAACATCTATGCCAATTGACGTTTTTTTCATGATAATGGGCTTAACTTGGGTTATCGTATTAGGCAATCATGTAATCAATGCAAAATATTCCACTTCGGTCCAATTTGTAAACAAAGCAATGTTTCCTACCCCAAATAATAGTAAATAGTAAAACTTGTAAAAGTGTGGGGGCTCCATGTCACTCACTCAAGTGAGTGATCTGATAATTTATATCAAGTGTAGGAAATGTACTTCGAGTATTCCCGATTGCAACCCTCCCCCTAAATTAAATATAGGTCGTTATACGTACCGGAGCAGTACTTTAATTAATATAAACTTTATATAATCTATAGATCGTTACAATCGTATTATGTTCGGCTATCATAATTTGAGAGGTCATGTGCATGACGTTACGAGGACGTTAGGACACTTTAAATCGTAAATCCGACAACTCGTCAATACGCAATCCGAAGAGGCCTCATTTATGAAAACTCCTTAAGTATTATAGCACTTTGATAACCACGTAATATTCTATATAGTCATATCACCGACTAATCGTTTTGGTTAAAAATAATATTTATAAAGTGAAAAACGTTTTATAAAATATAACTTTTTTGTAAAAATGACCTAGTTTTGTCATTTTAAGTCCGTTGCTTGCATTTCTTACGCCCACGTCTTCGTAGTAAGACGTCTTTTACTGTGTGATCAAGATATTACATTTTCAAGTTTTTGATATTCTGCAATGAATAGTGTTTTTTACTTGTCTTCACAACAGTCCTTACTCGTTTTAGGGTTTTTTAATTAGCGTAAACTTTGTAATCGTAATAACTTATCCGTTTTAATACCCGCATTTTGTGATCTCCTTCGAGCCGTGCGTCTTCGTTATAAAAAAGATGTATCATATTTTTAAAAGTTGGGTCTCCACTGGATGAATAGTACTTTTAATGTTCATAGTTTATAAAATTACTTTTATAAACTTTAATTATTCGTAAAGTTGTAGGTTTATACGTTATAGTTCGTTATTTAGCGATTTCTTTCGAGTACGAATCTCGTATTAAATTTTATATCATTTATTAGATGTTTTAAAAGCATAAGTTTCATGGTCATTGAATAGTGTTTTTTTATAAAAATAGTTTTATAAAAGTATTTCTCGTCGTAAACTCGTAACTAACGTATCTTTTTCGTTATAAATCGGTTTTTCGAGTTTCTTATCATTTTGGAATCGTCATGAGGCGTATTATTTTTATATGAGGTCAAACCCACTGTATGAAATTCGAACTAAAACAGCCCTTGTATTATCCAAATGTGTTCATTTATAAAAAGCTTGTTTTATTAACTTTATAAACCCTAATTTATACTTAAACATGTTTATACTTAAACCATAGGTTAACATACTTTTACATTCATTTTTCCATGATATATATAACCATATGACATAAGAATAAGTGCATAAATTCATAAACATTAGTGAAAACTCATTTTACATATTAAAAGTCCTAAGTGGTGATTTAGCCATAATTAACATATTACACATAAAATCATAATAATAAAAAGTATAAAGGAATTTAGAAGACCTTAGGGATGATGTATGAGATGAGAAATGAATGCTAAACCCGTGTTTAGATTCAAAACCAAAGCTTACAAGCTTATAAACCCAAGATTAGGTTTGAAACCCTAATCTTCCCTTTTCTTCTTAAATCCTAGCAAATGAAGAACCAATGCTTGTAAACACCTTAGTGTGTCTTAGGATTGACGTGTATAGGCTTGTATAGATTGTAGAAAAATTTTGTATGGTTTGATTAGATGGGTATATTGAGCCGTGGGTTTTAGGATACAAAAGAGAGAAAGAAAATAATTTTGCTAAGTAAAAGAGTGTATGTAAACTTCACATATGCATGTGTATGTATTTATAGGAAGGGAATGAGATGCTAGGAGCTTAGTTTGACCAAGAATTCAAAGGGGGGGGGTTGGTCTTGTGCCGTGGGTCAAGGGGACAAAAGGGGAGGGAAACAAGGGACTTAATGGCTTATGTCTTGGTTCCTTCTAATGGGAATCATCCCATGAAGTTAAGGACTTGTGTTTCACTAGCTTATTTCCTTTTCTAGTTAATATGTTACTTGTAATTTTGTGTAATAAAAATGAAAGTGAAAGTATAAAAGTTTTATATAAAAAAGTAAAGTGTAGTTTTTATATAAAAGTTTACTTGTAATGTCTTGGTTATTTTGTACATATACATTTATATAGGACATGTATATGTATGCTCATATGAATAAAGTTTTATAAACTTTGATCATTGTATAAAAACCTAGGTATTTGTTGAAGCGTACGTTAATTTTTACGGTTCCGGGAATACCTAATTGTCATTTATCGCGAAACGTAAACGCTTTCACGTATCCGATAAAATAACTTGTGAAACGTTAATAATTATTCTCATAATAATTACTTAACCCTCGTTTGACGTAAACAATAATTTGCTTGATGCCCGTTTACGTTAACTGATTGTTTTTAGCTTACGCGATTTAACTTAACGATTTTCATTAAAAACAAACGCGTACAATACAAGAAAAATAAATAGTGACTTTATCAACGTCATACATTGTCCTAAAACACGGGGTGTTATAGTCTCCCCCGGTTAGCTGAGCCTTGTCCTCAAGGCTTAAGACGCAGCACTTGACGACGGCCCGGTCTTTGAGAACAGATGTGGGTATTTCTTCTGGAATTGATCCTCGCGTTCCACGGTAATCTAGGACATCTCTGGAGTTCCATCGTTCCTTGAATTATGGGATACCGGGGTCTTCGCTTCAAACCGTTTAAACTACACGATCTGTGATCTTATAGGTTCCATCGACAAACTAAAGCTTGTTCATCAAAATGAAGACCAGTCCAACAGAACGGCTAAAAGGGTTCATCGGCCATGACACTTATTTAAGTTGGACACGTGTAAACGTATTTATGAATGCTGCTCAGCTCTCAGGAAGCTCGAGTTGTATGCAAATCTCCAACTCTTTTATACCTTTGAAGGGTCCACCTGGGGGGGTGGTGGATCAAAAACCTGGGATTTACTTCCTCGTTTGCCAACGAAAAAAAACCTGTACTACCCCTTTCCAAGGCGAAAACTTTATGCATCACTTTATCTCCAACCTAAACTCCATGGCTTACAGTCTTCTAATCAGCATAGCTCTTTTGCCTATACACGAGCGGCTTGCATCCTGTGCTTAACTTGAATGATTTTTCGTCGTGTTCTTGTAGTATCACTGGGACCGGTGAGTTGAACTTCTCCAACCTCAGCCCAACAAACAGGCGAAGAAAAAACTTTTTCTATCGTTAAAGTGCCTCAAAAGGGTGCAGCCTTAATGCTAGCATGATAACTGTTATTGTATGAAAACTCAACCAATGGCAAATGTTTAACCCAACCATTTCCAAAGTCGATCACACAAGCACGAAGCATATCTTCGAGAGTTTGAATGGTTCTCTCGCTTTGTCTGTTAGTTTGTGGATGATATGTCGTACTCATATCTAAACTTGTACCCAAAGCTTTTACTGAAGTGGTCCTCGCCAAAAAATTTTGTGCGAACCTAGGGTCACGATCACAAAATAATCAAGACTGGTATTCCATGCCTTGTTACTACTTCCTTTAGGTACATTCTCGCCAGTTTCTCCAGAGGGTCAGTTTCCCTCATGGGTATAAAAATCGCGGACTTTGTAAGTCGGTCAACGATCACCCAAATGGTGTCATACCCTTGTGATGACTTAGGAAGCTTCGTGACAAAATCCATCGTGATATTGTCCCACTTCCATTGAGGTATCTCGGGTTGTACCAACCCCGATTGTCTCTGATGTTCGGCCTTGACCTTAGCACAGGTTCTTTCTCTCATCAAGCATCTTGCTAACATAGGTGGCGATGTCGGCCGTGAATATTGGGCCACCAATTCGCTTCTTTCGTCTTGATACATTTTTGTCGGAAAGGATGGATAGAATACTTAGATTTGTGTGACTCGTGCATGATCAAGTCCGCAAATTACCATAACAAGGTAACCAACTCCTGCAGTGAGGCATAGGGTTACCATCCTGCTACGATGGTTCTTTTTTTTCAACTTTTCCGTCCTAATTGCCTCTGGAAATTTGGCATTTTCAATCAGCATACCTCCAACATCCTCACTCTTGATGTTTTCTGGTTTCCGTGCTTCAGTCTGAGCATTCAAGATTTGCTTAGGAAGATCCAAGCTAATAGTCATGACTAAGGCTCGAACTCTTATCGGTTGTTACTGTTCTTTTCCCCTTTTCCCTGCTCAAAGCAGCAGCAACGAATTTGCTTTCCTGGTGTGATAATGAATTATCCTTCGTAATCATAGCAACTCTACACCATCGCGTTATTATGTTATCATGTTCAGTTTCCTTCTGATCAAGAATGTGTTGTTAAGCTCTTTGATCAGTGAACACTGTACACTTGGTTCCATACAGGGGGGGGGGGAAGATAGTGCCTCCAAATCTTTAGAGCGAACACTACTGCTCCAAGTTCCATAGTTGTGATATAAGTAGAGTGGTGAAGTGAAGTTTTGAAGAAGTCGTAAAGTCGTGAAGAAGTCATGAAGTTGTGAAGTCGTGAACAAGTCGTGAAGTTATGTTGTGATAGATTGGTTCTAGCTAAGATTAGAACTCGACATTTAGTTTGTGTCATAAATCGGTGTAAGCAACGTTGTGTACAGTTTTCTCCGCCATAAGGGAGTTTGTTGACATAGTGAAGGAAACTCTCAAGTTAGGTGCTCGAGGAGTGGAGTAGGGCGAAGAGGTGCTTCGTTACCGAACCACTATAAATCATCGCGTTGTGGTTTGATTGTTCTTACTCTTATCTCTTGTCTTACTTTATCACTTCATATACTTATATTGTTCATATTGTGTAAGCAATGAATTCACAAAAAGTCGAATCTAAATTTTACAAACAAACATAAACCTTAAATTAAAAAGCGGTAAACTATTCAACCCCCCCTTCTAGTTTTCCACAAAATTTATTTTTCTAACCTTGAAATTTTTGTATAATTTCAGAAATTTGTACATTACGTAAAAACCTGCAGGAAACCACAAATGCATTAACACATTCATCCTATCCTTTATTTATTTGTCATAGAGTCGAAAAACTTAAAATCATATAGTTCTATATTTATCATTCTGCCGATTTTACGCTAGGTGTGTTTGTATCTTGTCTTTGATTTGCAGGTTATATTTGATAAGGAGAGACCCGGAAGTTCTTAGGAGTTTTGATGACATCAAATAACATTTATTTTATAGCATCATTTATCCCATGTTATTAACCCATTTTGTATAGTTATTGCAAAGAATTGTTACTTAATCGTTTATATTTGAGAATTGCAGTAATTATGGAGTAATTGGTAAAAGTTAGCAAAAGGCGCGCATTCTAGAGCTTAAATGAAGATATTTTGAAGATTACTATTCTGAAGACCAATACGCCGTATCCATCAAGGAAGATACGGCGTATCCGTGCCTGCACTCACCAAGGACCACAGAGGAATAAAGATCAATACGCCGTATCCAGAGGACTCAATACGCCGTATTCAAGATAAGGAATCAATATAATATTCTGGAAGATATCAAGCGTGGTCCCTACTCCAAGAAATCCCCAATACGCCGTATCCAACTCTTGGATACGCCGTATCCAACCGACTTCCAGACCTTATAAATAGAAAACTCAAAAACGAGTTTTGAGTGTGCTAAATCATATTCTCGATACCTAAACCATAAAAGTCGATTTTCAGAGGAGAAAAAGAGCAGAAGAGGTCGAGCAAAGTTATCAATTCCATAGGAGACAACGTGTAATTCCATATACTTTAGTAATCGTTCAGTTTTTGGTATCATTCGTTAACTCGGTTAGTTTACCTTGGCTAAATAATTGCTCTTGTATTTATTATGACGTTTGAAGGCTATTACCTTCGGGTATTAGCCATTATTATGAAGATCTAAATGTTTGGTATTTGTTTATCTCGATTTCTTGATTTATCGTTGAGTGCTTGTTTATGTTTATCAATTTATACTTGTTTACGCGCTTTTGTATGCGACCTATCATTCAACTGGATCTAGTGAAGAGGACCAAGTAGATCTAGAGTCCAGGATAGCTCTCTATATAGTGATTTATACATCTAGAATCATAGTTACATAAATATTGTCTTTCTAAGTTTGTGTCTAGGATACGCTTCGGGCTTAACTAGTTAATTGGACATTGCCAATGGTTTATTGATCGTGTTGACTAGCAGGTGACCTAGATAATTCAACAAGTAACGTTCTGATTCCATTGGATAGTTGGACAAGTGGACTACTAGTGTATAAATTACCATTAAGCGGTAAGTGGGTAAAGTCTTTATGAGCTAGGGTTTAACAAGATCACCATTGCTTTAATCCCTAAGATAGATTATAATCAGCAAATAAGGATGCTTTATGCGGATGCTTTAATTGTGACATAATTATTGTGTCTAGGTCTTAGGATGATGTAACACCTAAGTCTTAAGAATGATATGCCACATCGAGAGAAGAAATCATTACACTAAATAAACAAATCAACGTTCTAATCAGATGAATAATGGTTAATACAGTTTTCTTATATTAGGTTTGACTGCTCTTTTATCTTTTGTTAATTAGCTTGCGTGGGTAAAAGTGCCTTAAATTGATTATAGACACCAACCAAACCGTGCCAGTCTCTCAGGCTGAAAACCCCCTTCTCCCGTTAGAATTAGGATTTAGACTGGCATAGGTTTAGAATAGAATAGAATTAACATAGATTAGATAACCAAGATATTGATTAAATTGATAGATTTAACCTCGCTTCAAGTGTTCGACACCCTACTTACCATGAAACTACTACCGATCGGGTACACTACCCGTTAAAGTGTTGTTTTTGGTTTAGTCGGCAAAAATAAATTTAAAACTTGAATCATATTAAATATACCATACAACGACACCACATCAAGTTTTTGGCGCCACTGCTGGGGAATGAAAATTAATCTTGATTTTTATTTGATATTTTGGTTTTTAACATTAGATTAGATCTAACCCTTAGGATTAGTGTAATTTTGTTATCCCACTAGTTTAATTGATTACACAACACTAATCTATACCAAGATGCTAGAAAATAAGATGGAATCTTAGAGAGAGAAGAACCATCGAGTGAGTCCGACGACTCCCTCAGTGCCTTTGAAGTCCAAAGGTTTACATTTCAAGAATTCAGAGTAAGAGCATTCGCGAGCAGTTTGTGCTGGCCTTGGTCCTGAACCATTGCTATTATAGCCATTCCTAACTCTGCTTGCTTCTGCTTCAGCCATTGCAGCAGCAACTCCTTGATTAATTAAGGCCTGAAGTTGTGCCTCAGTAACAGTTGTGGCTGTTGGTGCATTTGGGGCTGGTGTGACTGGTGTTGGTGTTGCATCTGGGTTTAACCTCGTGGGCCTTCCTCTTGGTGCCATTTTCTTAAATCACAAGAAAATACAATACCCGTTAGATTTCAATACAATCATAACGTAACATAACATATGCGTCGTAAATAAAATAAGATCACATCGCACTGTGACCAGAAGAAATAACTTATAAGAGTATATTATATAAGGCTCTTATTGTAATATACGTAATATATTATAACCACGTATATCAATTATGAATGCATCTAGTCCCACTAATGCAACAAATAGTGTGTCCCATAAAAACCCTTTTTATGAATGCAATGTTTGAAAACGGTTATAGTCCAGCAAAAACATTTTGACCTGGTTCTCTATAACCTTGGCTCTTGATACCAATCTGTAACACCCCCAAAATGGGTCGCAGCGGAATAGGGATCCGGGGCGTGTTACTTCAAGATCAACAGCACAAGATATATATAAGAACGACACAAAAAGTCGTTTAAATTGATACATTGGATTTAATTAAAAGGCATATTACAAAAGCTTATAGCTTCACTTGTTCCTTGTTTAATATTACAAAAGATGACATAGATTTCCCAAAATATGATATAAAAGTCTTTAAGCGTGCAATCCAAAACGTAACCCAATGCATCCTTGGCACCTCGTGCCTATTGACCTCCTGAAAACATTGCTTAAAACATCAACAAAAATGTTGGTGAATTCATAGGTTTATGTATTTAAATTATGCAGGACCGCAAGACTTTCCCGTGATGTTACAACATATGCAAACAATCACAAAACCAGATTACATTTACACTAAGCTCATGACACTGAAGCTCGACAGTCTTGTTCGCAAAATATTGCTACTCAGCCCGAAATGATGTTCTAACCCGAAACATCCCTGATTCGACATGCTATAACGTTCGTTCCCGGTGATAGCTAGTCACCCGAACGGGGAGGTCGTTTCCCAAATAGATCTATTAAATAACATTCGCGCTCACATAATGTAATTCCCAACTACATCTATGCAATTGACAGTTCATGATAATGGGCTTAACTTGGGTTATCGCTACTTAGGCAAACATGTAATCAATGCAAAATATCCACTTGCGTCCAATTTGTAAAACAAAGCATGTTTCCACCCCAAATAATAGTAAATCAGTAAAACTGTAAAAAGTGTGGGGCTATGAACTCACCTCAAGTGAGTGATCTGATAATTTATATCAAGTGTGGGAATGCTTCACGATTATTCCCGAATGCAACCTAATTCAATATAGGTCGTATAAGTACCGAGTACTTTAATTAATAACATTATATAATCCTATAGTTGTTACATCGTACTATCGTTCGGGCTATCATAATTTAAGAGGTCATGACATGACGTTCGAGGAGTTAGGACACTTTAAATCGTAAATCCAACAACTCGTCGATACGCCATCCGAAGAGGCCTCATTATGAAACTCCCTAGTAATATAGTACTTTGATAACCACATAATATTCTATATAGCTCAATCACCAACTAATGGTTTTGGTAAAAAAAAAAAATATTTTTTATTTATTTTAATAAAGTTTAAAACTTTTATAATTACCTTTAGTAAAACTGGCGGTAAACTTTCGCGTTTAAAAAACCCGATCATCTTCGCGTTTTCTTTATGTCCATCTTTTCGTATTAAGACGAGTTATCATAATTTGACATTTTCCATATTTTGACCCCCTGGTGAACAGTAACTTTTTTACTAGTTTTTTCCCCCCCCCCCAAAAAACCCAGAATCAGACGTGACTTTTATTAAAATCGTATTCGTCGTCGTAAAACCCGTAAATGTCGTATTTTATTCGTTATAGCTCCGTTTTTAATGATTCTTTCGAGGACGTTCTCGTTTTTGAAAGTTCTATAATTTTATGAGGTTTACAAAAATATAACTTTCTGTCATGAATAGTAACTTTTATAAAAATAGTTTTATAAAAGTATTAATTGTCGTAAACTCGCGAAATTCATAACTCGTTCGTTATTAATTGAAAAATTACGATTCTTATCATTTTGGAATCCTAAAAATATGTATTATTTGTTAAAAATATCAACCCTTGCTGTTTATAATTTTTATAAAAATGTTTTTATAAAAATTTACTTACGACTTCGTTTATTAACGTATAACTCGTTTTTAACGTAACTTTTTCGTTATTAATCCGTTTAACAAGTTTCTTACTTTTTCGGAATCGTCGTGAAATGTATTATCTTATAAAAACATAAAATAAGTATGTTAAATGTCGAATTTTGACAGAAAGATTGCTTAAGGCTTGTAGACTTCCCCCTTCCCCAAAAAAATTGTAACCTGTTCTTTTATACTTTACTTACTACTTTTGTATTTTATCACAAGTCTCATATATCATATATATTATAAATCATACATATATTAAATGTCCATTGTCCATAGTAGTCCTCATATGTTCTAGTTACCAAGGTTAACAAATCCATGATAATACTTAATATCATAATCTTTACTTAAGTAACTTATTTTAACTAGTTTTGGTTCAATAACATTTTTATACATAAACAAGTGGTGTACAAGTATATTTCTTATCCATAGTGAATTAAATTTAGTGTTCTATTAGCATGATAAATAGTCTCATAATAATAATAACATGTCCTATAGGTATTTCTTTAAGTTGAAACATATTATGAAACTATTAAAAACCCTAATTAAATTTTTCCCCCCCCCCCCAAAATGATCATGTTTACATTAAAACAACATGATACAACATTGGTTTCACTCCTTTTTAACAATGATGAAAGTAATAACACTACATGTAACACAAGTGGAAAAATGATCATTTCAAGTATAAACTTCATTTTTATGTATAAAACCTAAATGGTGATTTAAGCTAAATACAATAATCATGTGCATAAAAATGATAATTATAAAAACATAAAGAGTTTAAATGGACCTATGATATTGAGGATTGAGGATGTACAAGTACTAAACCTTGTTTAGCCACAAAAACACCAGCTTGCACTAATAAACCCTTTAGATTTACCTTAAAACTAAACCCCTAAACTTTCTTTTACTTGAGAATACTTGTAAATAATTAATCAAGGCTTCAAAATACTTTGAGGGTTTTTTTTTTTTTTTTTAAATTCCCCCCCCCCCCCCCCCTTAGATATGATATGAAGTGTAAGTAAAAGGTTATGAAAAATTTTGGTATGGAATTGTTTTGAGATAGGCTATTGAGACCGGAGCTCAAAGAGAGAAAAGAGAGGCTAGTTGGCTTTACAAGTTAAGTAAAAGTGTTAAGTGTTACTCTTATGTATAGATTGCAAGCATGGTCCAAGGTATGGTCTAGGAGTCAAAGCATGGTCCAAGGTAAGCTAGGTATGGTGTGCCATAATGAGTATGGTGTGCCATAATGAGTATGGTGTTGCTTACATGAAGTATGGTGTAGGTTTGACCAAAAATGAAATCTTATCTCATTTTCATGTATAATCTTGTTATAATTATACAAGGTTTACGAAAATACAAAAGATATACATGATATATTTATGAAATTTTGTGTATTGGGTATAAAAGTGGGTATTTGTTGAAGCGTAGAAAAGTTATTGTGGTTCCGGGAGTGCCTAAACGTAATTTATCGCGAAACCGTAACACTTTTATGCTACCGAAAAAATAAAATGAACAAAGTTCATAATTAATCCTAAAATAAATATATAACCTTTGCTTGATTTAAACATTTAATTATTTGATGCCCGTTTACATTGAACGCTAATTTTTAACTTACGCGATTTAAACTTAATTCATGAAATTACAAGCAAACGCGTACAAAACTAAAAATAAATAGCAGAATTATCGACGTCGTCAAAGACTTGAAAACACGGGGTGTTATACAACCCATACCATCTCCTCCTCACCTAAGTGAAGACCAACATGAGACACAAACTGACCCTTCTCCCAGACCTTCAACTACTACTCATATTCCTGATTTCATTCCAAAGGGTTCTGGTAGGAATCATGGAGGTCAGTCATCTAGTGATAGATCATTTAGGAATGAGGGTGCATGACACTCCACATGTGTATGATCTTGTATCTCTTTGTGGTACACTAGTTGATAGATCCAAGCAAGAAATTAAACACTTGAAGGCACATATCAAGAAGCTTAAGAAGAAAGCCAAACCTGTTATCACACACCATAAAGCTTGGATGAAGAGTGTACCCATGAAGCAAAGATTGGCGAGAAGGAAATCCTTGATGAAACAGTAGATGCAAAAGGAGTCTGTATCCAAACAAGGGAGAAAACCTACCAAAGCTGAACCTATAGTCCATAAAGATCCAGCTTTTGATGAGCTTGATGATGATACAATGGACTATATGGAGACTAAGGAGCTCAAGACATCTGGGTGGGACATGTGGGGACGAGAGCGTAGTTGTGTGGTGGCATGAGGAGGTCTGGGCGAAGGTGGTCTCTGTCAGGAGGGGCAGAAAAGGGAGTTAGTATTAGGATACAGACTTGGGGGTAGGCGCAGCACTATCTGAGTGAGCACTTGGGGAGATGACGAGGGGGGGAGAAAGTAGTTTACGCGCCAGTTACCTAGTTAGGCAATAGACTGAGGAAGGAGGAATGGTAGTTACTGGTGGGGAATGGTTTATCCTACTGGGGGTGACTTGGGACTATTATCTCTCTCTCTACTCAAGGTCTCAGAAGTTAGTACTAACAAGCCGAGATATGTATCGACAAAACAAATGAAGTACTGACAAACCAAAAGTTATTACTGACATGGAAGAAGTAGACCGACAGACCAAATGAAGGACAATTGATCAAATCAAAGTAAGAAGTGCACTCAAAACACTCCACAACACTACTCAACAATATTTGGTGATGATGAACCATAGCATAAGTCCTATCAAATGAGTCCAGAAACAAGAAGAAGCTCAAAGAAAAAGAAAAAGTAGTAGAGCTTAAGGATGTTGAGGAGACTAAGAGACCTAGGCCTACTTTAACAAGATCATTATTAACATTAAAGCCTCTTCCCAAGATTGATCCAAAAGATAAAGGCAAAAAGATGATTCAAGAGGAAGATGAATCTGGTATTGATTCATAAGATATTACTAAAGCTAAAAAGAAATTTAACCAGCTTGCTAGGGATGAAGAGGTGGCCAGAAAGGTACAAGAGGATTGGGAAGCAGAAGAAGAAGTGAAAAAGTTAGCTAAGGAAGAAGCTACAAAGGCTGCACTCTCTAATGAATATGATTTCATTCAGGCAAGACTTAATGCTGACAAGATACTTGCTGAAAAACTTCAAGAGGAAGAGAGAGAAATGTATACTATTGAGCAAAGAGCTAAATTTCTTCATGACACCATTGCTGCCCAAGGAAGATTTCTTGCTCAACAAAGATCCGAAGCTATTAGAAATAAACCTCCTTTAAGAAATCAGCTTAGGAACCAAATGATGACATATTTGAAGCATGTTGGAGGCAAGAAGCATTCTGATCTGAAGACCAAGGGTTTTGAAGAAATAAAAGCTTTGTATGACAAGATAAAAAGGTCTAATGATAGTTTCATTGCTATTAGTTCTGCTAAAGATGAAAAAGTAATCAAGGAGATGAATGAACAAGTTGCTGATGCTTCTAAGAAGAGAGTAAAGAAAGATTCAGTATGAAGGGAGAAATTAAAGAAGAAGAAGGAACTAGAAAAAGAAAACTTGGTATAAGGAAGAATATGAAATCTAAGAAAAGAAAGTTCACTTCTAAAGATGATGAAGATCAAATGTGTTTAACTATAGTCTCTGAGAGGATAAGGAAGTGGATTATGAGAACTTGACAAGAATATCCTACACAGAATGGATATCTGAGTATCTTACAACCAAACTACAGTATGATGAGACTAAAAAGATAGAAGATGTTTATCTTAATGTGGTGATTAGAAGTAATAGACAAAGAAGATACTTCAGTACTTTGATGGCAGTGCTTTCAATACTTGATAGAGATGACATCTGTGCTATATATCAACTTATGATGAACAGATACCAAGATGAGACAACCTGAAAGGATTTGCCAAAAAGCTTTCGAGAGATTTGATAATCATGTTCCTCAAGTGAAATGATGAGTTTTGGAATGCAAAGCAAAATTGGAAGATAGTGAGCTGGAAGCTACATAGTTCTTCAAGGATACACACTATAATGACTGATGAAGGAATAGTCATTCATATGCTTGTATAGAATAAGTATCCTTTGAAAAAGGAAGTTATGTCACAATTGCTTAAGTTGAAGTTAGAAACTGAAGAAGACGGTACTAGCTTGAACTGATTAATTGTCAAGAAGCAATGCAGAGTTAGAACCTAAAGACTCTGTTTAGAGATGAGAAGGCTCTTTGAGTGGTTGGTTCTAAGACCGACACAACAAATGGTCATCAGTTCACCAGCTATAACATGCATAAGAACTGGCTAGTTCCATATGCAAACGCTTATTTAACGACTTCTCAAATCCATTTATGGTTGACAATTTTGTTTTTACCAAAGAATGTAAGGTTTTCAACCACCTTACTCATGTTAAGAGTTGGCTGTCCAGGATCAAACTGTATTTCTGGTAAAGACTATCAAATCTGTTGATAGCTGATAGTTTGCTAAAAACTATATGGTTATCAATGCACCATGTTATGGCAATGAAGCATTGACTAGTCCAAAAGCAAACGGCTTTTGGTAAAGACAAGTCAAATCTGTTAATAGTTGGTAGTTTACTCAAAACTACAAGGTAATCAATTCACCTTGTTGTTTACAATGAAGAATTGGCTATCCCAGAGCAAACGGCTACTAGTAAAGGAATACTAAATCCGTTAATGGCTGGTAGTTTACCAAAAACTATAAAGCCAACTGAGTTAGATGTTGCTGTGTTGCTGAAAAGACAAGTTGCTGATGAAGAGATTAGCTAAAGATATAAAAATTTAATAAAGATTAAGATTAAGATTGGACAAAGTGTTGGATACATCCCAAGAGTTAATAAGAAAAAACTAAAGAAACCCGAAGTCAAACAAGTTCAACAATCATGTTAGGAGGATTGTTTGGAATTAAGCATTCTTGACTTAGTACCGTTAGTTATATTAGTTATTACCGATAGGTTGTAATGTTAAAAGTTTTACTTGAGACCGTACACAATAGTTAGTACTGATCAGTTAGTTAGTACTGGTAGTATAAAATAGTTAGTAACATTTAAGAGATATGCATGAGATATTATAGGAAAAGATATGCATTATATTTTACGCCTTTTGTAAGTCTGTTAAGGTTTATCATGTGGTCAAAAAAAAAAAAAAAAAAAAAAAAAAAAAAAAAAAAAAAAAAAAAAAAAAAAAAAAAAAAAAAAAAAAAAATATAAAAGGAACCCTACGACATTAGAGAAGAAACGCATCTCATATACAATCTCATATCTGATTATTAGTAATCTGTAATCGTTTTAGCAGATTAATACAAAAGTTTAGTTATCAATATTCATTGTTCTTCTTAGCATTATAAGTTAGTTTCCGCACAACTTATAGTGTTTATAGTCATTGTTTCTCCTATAGTTTGTGTGGATCTATCCATATTGGCTACAACCCTTAACAAGGTAGAAAGATCTATATTCAAAGGGATCCACAGATTATTGCTACAAAAGAAGGTGAGAAGTACAAGTGCAAGAAAATATTCCCAACTAGTAGCAATATAGCAATTCATGCAAGTAAACCATAAAGTAGTTTCATTAATCATTTAAGAAACTCATACAAGAAACATGCTACATGTAAGGAAAATAAAGCTAAGTCTAACAAGGGAACATTAATTCATGAATTACACAAAAATCTAAACATACTACATAAGGTAGATAAATATAATACTACATAAATCCTAGATTATCCTTGATTCATAGGAAATGACTTTGAGCAAAAGGTTAGGGCGACATATTATGAGGTGAAGTGACCAAATTTTTAAGGGTGAGGTGAAGAGAGTGAAGCAATGGCATAAGTGAGAAGGTACTCAATGTGAGCAAACGTTAAGTTTATCTTATTCCTGAGAGAAAAGACAAGATTTTGGTTGTGAAAACAACAAAGACAAGTTGATCCATGATAGTCATGATAGCTAAAGTAAATAGGATGACCCATGAGAGGTGGTTGAGGTGGTGGTTGTGGTGAAGGTGGTGAAGGAGTATCAAGAATGTGATCAAGAGGGGTGATTGGTGACAAGGATAGAGTGATATCTACGAAATGATGACTTTGGAGTGGATTTGGGTTTGAGGGTCTTGGAGGTGCATCCATGATATTATCAAGAAAGGGATTAGATGGTTGAGGAGATGGTGTGTCATTTAAGAAAGGAGGTAAAGATTAAGAATTTGACTCAAATGAGGAAGAGGTAGTGCCACAGGTAGATGGTGTATCTTTGGTTGATGGAGTTTTTGATGGTGCATTTAATGGAGATGGATAGGAGGATTTTGTTATGGGAGAAGGTGTGGTAGTGTCATCTTCATCACTAGATATGTTCACAAAGAGTTGTCTAGGTGGGATGATGGTTTTATTTGATGTTTTTCGAAGGGTTATAAAGGGAGGGAGGGGGGGAAAAAAAAAAAATTTTTTGGGAAAAAAAAAAAAGGTTTTTGGAAGCCATGGAAGTAAGATATGAAGGAGATGAGGATGATAAGAAGAATGGTGAGGATACTTATTTAATTTAGAAGGATTGGATTAAAGGGGGTAAAGAATGAAGTTTAGGAAGGGAGATTCCAAAAATGGTTTAGCAAAATGCAGGAGATATAGCTGGGTCTAGAAAAGGGTACAGTCAACTGCACAAAAAATCAGGTGAAACACAGTAAAAATTCCGCAACTCTTGTTGGCGGTCCCATATATATTTGGGGGCCGTTTTCTGGAAAAACAAAAAATTTCTAGTTTGTCCTGATTTTTGTAAATACTGTACATAAAATGATTCCTAGATTTTCTCTTTTGTAGTCAATCCTATTTCATCACAATCATCTAATACTTCCTAGTAATTAAATTCACAAGGTTAGCTATCCTAAGTTCTATTAGAGAAGCAAATTTAGACATGTTGACTAAGAGATCATTTAGTTTGGGAAACATTTAGATTCATAAAATTAAGAGATAGACAAGCATGCATACGACCATAAGTGTGATATCATAACAAAGTAATAAAGCATCCATATTAAAGCACCATAGAGATAAACAAGTTGAGAAGAAATTGATGCAAAATTAAATCATAGAGTAAACTATCACTACATAAGTATTCGATTGGTGAGATGTGAATCGTCGTCGTAACACCATCAGGATGCTTCCAAGTCGTCATGGAGGGAGGATAGTTAGTATTTTAGACCTTTTGAGTTTAGGTTTTATTTGAAGAGATGGTTATAAAGACGAGTTAAAAGCATGCCATATGGCATAGGAGAGTTTGGTTGATTTTTAATATCCACCATTCGTTTGATCATGAGGTAGGTTAAGTTGTAAGGTATGCTCTTCATTATGTTATAGATCATGTGACATGATGATGCGGGGAGAAAGTTTGAATTGTTTTCAATCCAAAAAGCATTATCTTGAATGATTTCATTCCAAGATCTCATGTCGTGACGAAGTTCACTTATTGTGAAATTTGTTAGAAATTTGGTTTTTTACCTATCTTGTGATGGATTGAATGAATCATTTGGGGTTAATGTTTGTTTGTAAAGTATCATAGTTCTTGATTTGTTCTCAAAGAGATTCAAAAAATTAATCTTCCGAGTAGCACAATCCCCCATACACATGAAGGTGAGAAAATGCAAGAAAGAGATTCAAGTGAAAGAAGAAAAAATCGTTTTAATGCCTAAAACTTTAAGGAGATTGTTTGGTCAGAGTTTCTTATGATTTCTACTAAGGCATAAAATTCTAATAGGAACCTAGGACATATTTCTTTGTAGACCTCATATAAATCTTGGAGTTTGATTACTTGAAACCTTAAAAGAATGTTATCATGACGAATATGTCGATAGTTAGCTGTACGGCCTTCATGAATAGTTCTAGACTCTAAATCACGAATTATAGAATATAGGTGATTAGGAAGGCATGGTTCATTTGAAATTTGTGGGATGTAGATTTTGCTATAATCGAGTTCTTCTTGAGACATTCTTCTTCACCTAACATCAATAAGAGTGTTTTAGAGTGTATCATTCATAATTTTCAATATCCTTTAGACGAGTGCCAAGTGTGTGCCTATATGTAACCGATGTGGAGTAACAGTTAGCTCGACCTAGAAATAAAAACCTAAGAGTTAACCCAAACGCTCCTTAATTTACTTTTGCTCAATTCAAACATGTCAAAAAATACGTATGAATTATAATCTCGAATTTTTGTTCATGAAAGACATTATGCAAGTGCAATCCTTTTTAAGTGTAATTAACAATATGTAAAAACAATTTTTCTGTGTTTCTAACGTGAGTGATTTTGAAAATAAAATTAGGGTTTTATGCGAAAATAATTTTTGACAAAGACACTTTAATCTTGCAAATCCTATGTCTACGGGAAGCATATTAGTTATACCATTTTGTATTAAGTTTCTAATTTGCACACAAACACAAGAAAAATGAAACCCCAATTTTGAATTTTTGGTTCAACCATGAACCCTAACCTAAATTAGAATGAAAAAATAGATGGAATTCCTTTACAATGATGATCTTTATATTTAGAATTGATTATCATGTTGATTTGATCTTCAATTTGTGTTTTTGTGTTGATTTTAAAGTTTTGGTGTTAGGAGTCGGTTTCCGTCAAGGTAAGAGAGGGAGTGTTTTGTTTTTGTGTTTAGAAAAATGAGGGTGACAAACAGAATGTTCCATTGGTGGCGGTCCATATCGATATGGGCCGCCCGTTTTTAATCCGGGGGCCACAGTGATATGGGGCCGCCTTAAGTTGAGGATTTTGATAATTTGATAATTTTTTACAAAGAGGAGTGACGTTTTAATTAGCATTTCGCGAATTAAAAATGTCTAACTAGCTTCGGATGAAGTAGTTAAATTTTCACGACGCGGAGATGAAAACAGAACGACGTAGAATCGAGACAAAGAAAAGAGAAAGCGTTTTATGGAATGTGTTTCCTCATTCCTAAACAAGACATAGATATTAAGCCTTCACGTCTGAGTGGTTTAGTAAGAAATGTCAGTGATACTCTGTCGACGGACGACACTTTTTTTCGATAGAGATATTTCCTTTGTGACATGGTTACGAAAAATGGTGAATATTCGATGTGTTTTTAGTATTAGACTGTTGCAACCGGGTTTTTTGCTAAGGTCAATCACGCCTTTGTTATCGCACATTGTCAGGACGTCGTCGAGTCGAACGTCGTAGTCGATAAGAGCTTGTTTCATTCATAGTGCTTTTTGACATGCCTTTCTGGCGCTTACGTATTCGGCTTCGGTAGTGGATATAGCAAGAGCGGTTTGTTTCTTCAAGAACCAAGATGTCAAACAACATCCCACGAACGTACCTAATACCGCTAGTCATTTTCTATCCACATAATCTCCCCATAATCAGAGTCGGCATATTTACTAACTTTCTATGTCGTCCCCTTAGGATAACCAAAATCCTAATGTGTAGTGCCTTTAATGTATCAAATATACGCTTAAAAACCGCTCATTCAAGAGTTGGAGTTTTGGAACCTCTTAGAAACGGGCACAAAGCATGAAACTAAACAGATATCGGCCTACTTGCCGTTAGTAGAGTAAACCTACCTATCATATGGCCTCGTATACTTGAAACTATCTACCGAGCTTACAACTCTTCCACCTTTGTGAGTTTAGTATCGAAGGACATCGGGGTTTTTTATTGGTTTAAAACTTCTAAGACCAAATTTCTTAAAGCATTTCTTTAATAATTTAGCTTGATTAAAAACTACCATCTTTCCTTTTTGTTTTTATTTGTAATCCAAGAAGAAGTTAAGTTCACCCACATGGCTCATCTCAAACTCGCAATTGCATGATTTTGGCAAATTCATCACACATTCTTGACAAGTCGAACCGAATATAATGTGTCGACATATATTTGATCGAATGGAATGAGGATTTGAGAAACTTTTCTTCTTAGATAAAAATGTGTTGATCTACCATTCTCATTTTATGCTCATGTTTAATAAGAAAAGCTTTAATCTATCATACCAAGCTTTGGGTGCTTGTTTAAGACCATATAAAGCTTTCTTAAGTTTATAAACATGATCTGTTTTTTGAAATCAATAAATACCGGAGGTTGTGCCATGTATACCTCCTCATTGATAAAACCGTCCAGGAATGCACTTTTTACATCCATTTGGAATATCTTAAAATCTAAAGCACAAGCATAAGCTAATAGTATCCTAATAGACTCAAGTCTAGCAACTGGAGCATAAGTTTCATCATAATCGATGCGCTCTAGTTGATTATAGCCTTAATCAACTAAACTAGCCTTATTTTGAGAAACAATACCGTTCTCGTCTAACTTATTTCTAAACACCCACTTGGTTCCTATGATTTTCATATTCCTAGGTTGGTACTAATCCAACAAAAAAACATCATTAGCAATGAATAGTATAATTTCTTCCTGCATAACACTATCTAATTTCATCCGCTAAGCTTCTTTCACGTTCTTAGGTCTATAGTTGATATAAAACAAAAGAAGTTTACTTGGTATTAGCTTGTGACCTAAGGGTTCTTGTGATTAAGGGTTTCCGATGACTTTTATAATGGATGGTTCCTAGATTCCTTAATTACCCATTTCGTTAATTTCTAAAGGTTTTCATCCCTCAGTTAATGTCTTTTCCTAAGTTTTTCTTTTTCGTAACCTTAATAGCTTCTTCTTTCTTCTAAGTCATCATCACCAAGGGTGAGTCTTAGAGGGGGGGGGAGTTTCCTCTAATTCCATTGAGTGATTCATTGATTTCCTAGTTGTATTAAGGATGATGTAGGTTTTACTATTATGGAGTAACCTAAAAAAGACACCTTCATATGACTTTAGTCAAACTTATAAGATATCTTTCGTGTTTAAAAATGAAGCACTTGCGTTTCCAAACACTTAAATAAAGTTTAACAATAATCAAGAGTCGGTTTTGCCTACCTCTAAGAGTTCATAAGGTGTTTTTCTAGGATGGCTCTAATTAGGAGTCGGTTGAGACTGTATTGTTGAAGTATCTACGACATTACAACCAAAACTTTTGTGTAACGTTTTGCTCATATCAACATAGGCGCTACATTATTTCTTTAAGTGTCTTATGTTCTTCCTTTCAGTACCATGCCATTTGTTGAGGAGAGCGAGAGCAAAATTATGTAATTCCAGTGCATTAGACAAAACCTCTCCAAATTGCACCTCATATCCATGATTCCTATCCGTGGTCGGTTCATTATTGCACTATTGTATCAGCCTAATTGGTTTGAATTTTCTTACTAAATATCTCGATTTGATCGAAGGCTTGGTTTATCCTTAAGAATCTATCAAGTATACCTAGAGTAGTCACTACTACACTAAGTGTACGGATTACCTCCAACTCCGTACGGCGGATGGACCGAGAAAGATCCACATAAAGAGTTCTAAGCATCTATCCTTTGAGGAAGCCCTATATACTTAGCTTAGTGACACGTGAGCTTGTTTTCTAATTTTCGCAATAAGCATTATAAGATTGTTGATCAAACCTCAAGCTTAGGTAAGTTACAACTAAATCCCTTTGGATGCTAACGAGTGAATAAACACATATTACAGTGAACCTAATCATCCTATGCTACAATTGGATCTCATCATCATTACAAGACAAATTTTGTCTTTTGGCTTATTTCCTAATTTTATCACATATAAGCTATTTTTCCTAATACATCTACCTATAAAAGCCTTACCATCTTAGTAATTTCACTATCATGTTTAGAAAATTACTCACACTTATATCAATATGTGTCTACAACTTAGCAAGTTAAATCTTAAGTTATCAACATGATCTCACATTTTTAAATTTAAAAAGTCATTAGAAATCGTAACCTTTGCTAATTATTTACCGCGCCAGTGGAAGATTACTTAACAAAAAATGACATTACCTCCATTGTATGCCTTGTAAGTGGAGAAGAGCTTTCGGTTACCCGTCATATGTTTAGAGCATCCGCTATCTTTTATCCACTCATCGGGTTCCAAGTCAACTCCAAGGCATATCTATTTATATAAGACAACAACTCAAACATTTGGTCCCCAATATCTCATGGGTCTAAAGTTGTTAGATTGCTAACATCCTTAGCAGTTGATGACAATTGATGGGATGTGGAAATGAAACGACATTTCCCATGGCATGTAACTTTGACGTTGGAAGTTGTTCCAAGTTACCATGATAACCCTGAGGTTGGTTTTGTTCGACCAAACATTTTTTTTTGTTACGGTGGTCTTAGAACGAGGATAATTATGTATTGACTATCTTCTAGTGTGATTTTTTTTTATCTAAAGTTTTGGTTTGAAAAATCCAACTCTGCGTTTTAAACGATGGCTTATAAAATTTGTTTAAACGTCATTATCACTAGCAACATAAACTTTGACCATTTGTTTACCAGTTAGAATTTTTGGTCTAGGACCTAAAATGGATTTTTAAAAAGATACAGATTTTTCAAAACTTGGTGAACAGACTGGCGGTTCCATAATTACTTTAGGGGCCGCCACTGCTATATGGGGGCCGCCTTTATTTAATGGACCTCCACCAGGAGACGTTTCTTTTAGAGATTTTACAAATTTTATTTTCTTAGTTCCACTAGATGATGCTTCAAATGAATGGAATCCCAAACCTAATTTATCTCCAAAGGGTTTTTGATTACTTAACATTTCATTTAAGCAATGTGTACTCTTTTCAAATTTTGTTAGTTTAAGAGCTTCTTCTTTGAGTTTTTTATTTTCAATTTTAAGCAACTGACATTTGTGAACATTCGAGAGCAACACCTTGTTTGTTCTCGAGTGAAGGACAATTTTTTATTTTTGTTATCGCGAAGCCCTTTTGCTAAGCTATTTTCTAGTAGCGTTTTACTCTTTTGTTCTTAGTGAGTATTTTTAGCTCATTTTGCATAGCTTATCATATTGAGTATCTAGAGCTATATCTCTAATTAATGATTTTCAATCACTAAAGAAAGAGGACTCGGACATACCTCTATAATACCTAGCAATCTATAACACATATAACAATGAAGAAATTCTAAAGAGAGAAAGTAGTTGGAGGAAGGTTCTTGTGAGAGAGAAGTAACAAAGGAATAGAAAGATGAGATATGTGTGTAAAATGAACCAACCAACACCCTCTCCATGTGTGAAGATGGTATTTATACATCAAGCTTGTAACGGGGCATGGGCTTAAGTTATGGGCTTTCCATGTGTCTTTGGCCCGGTTAGCTTATTAACATTACATATGATTAATCTACGAGCTACGACTATCTATATTGGAAGTGACCGATACTTTTCATATTTCTAACAATCTCCCCCTAAGGGAGGTCACTCCAATTTACAAAAATTAGAACCTAGCATACTATGCCTTGACTTTAGTCTTGAGCTCGTAGTCTTTAACTTTAAACTTTAACTTGTGAATTGATGTAGTGATCTTTGACTTTAGGCTTTGGCTTGTATCATTGACTTGACATGAATGTGATCTTGAACTCCTTGAGATCATCAACCAAGCATAATCTCTTATCATCATCTTGTGATCTTTTGCCTTCTTGTGATCTTGTAACTTCTGGACCAACATGCTCATATTGTTCTTGATGTTGAAAGCGTATGTAACCATCTTTCTTGATATTCTTTAACTTTAACACTTCGTCACTTATGGAGGACGTGCGGTATCAACTTAATACTTCGTCGCTTCAAGAAAGACGTACGTATCAGAGTAGCGGAAGTCTTGAAACATGTACTTGAGCTTTCATGATGTCTTTATATATGTCCGGTCGATATCGGCATGGTGGGTATACTTCGAACTTTCATCGGGAACTGCTACCACCGTCAAGAAACCTACATGAATAGGTTAGTGATAAACAACATATATGGACGAAAAGTGGCTTTGTCACTTCGTCGAATACGGTTGTAACAACCATGGTTCCCCGTATCAATAAAATACTTGCCGGTGACAGGTAAATTTAGAAGAATCACCTTGACATAGCGGGTGTCGCACTGCACTAGCCGTTCTCATTACCGGATCGTCCAAAGAAGACAACTACGTAAGAGTAAACACGTTAAGCTTACCTATGCTGTACTATCTACCATTAAGACCATCAATTCGGTTCAGCTTTCCTATGTCCAAATACCCTTTGTGAAGCTTCCCTGGACATAAGATTGAAAATCGATTTAGAAATCAGTCGGTGTGTCAAATTGCAAATGATTTTTGTGACACACCAACAATTTTATCTTTTTGAAAATTCATCAATTCATAAGCTAGACCGAATCGATATCCAGTATCACAAGCTCGATTCTATAGGTCTTACATGTCCCAACCAAGAAGCTTGTTTGAGTTGTGCTCAAGCAATGATTTTCCCATCGTCAACCAACTGTGAATACTTTATATCACTCAGATGTTCGGCAAAATCACAAGGAAATGTGTGGGACATTTTTAATATATATATTTCTTGTTTTTCATCATTGTTGAAATTAGCAAGCATAATTTTGACAATTTTCCTAATGAGATTTAATGAATGATCTTTTAATTGGATTAGACTCACTAGGTGCACCATTGTTTTTAGTGATCGAAGGGCCCCCCCTGAGCGGACTGCCACCTTTTCAATACCAACTAACTCGAATGAGAAATTCTATAGAAATGTGTGTAATCTCTCATCCTCAGTAAGAAAATGAAACATAAATCTTTGAGAGATGTTGAGTGGTCTATGGAGGGTTGTGGCATTGCATAACTGGGTCCATGATGTCATTTCTTCAATGTCAGCAATAATCTTTGAAATTCTTGACAGGCAGATGTATTGACCTTTTAGCCAAGTGTAAGGAGGGATTCTTTCTTTTCACCCTTTATCTTAACTTTTCTTTTTAATTCTTCAATCCTTTCAGCACTTACTGAGACTTCATAACTAGTACCTTGTTGGGTTTGTTCCAGTACTAGCTCCATCTCAGTCGACACTTTTCCCTTATTCTCACTTTTACTCATTTTTCATACCTAAGGACTACTACACTATCTAGTGGAATATCCATGGGTAGATCCCTCCAGTTCTGGATGTACAGAGGAATGATACCTAAACTTAATCACACTTATAACTCCAAGTATAGTTATTTAATGTCGATCTTTGGTACTTCCACATTTCAGCAACGCGTTCTTTGCTCCGCCCTTCATATGTGCATCAATTAATCCGAAATAGTTTAGCCACAATATGGGAATAACGTACACATGAGATATTAAAAATCACATTATTAGCCATATATTTTAATCATATTTTCTCCCCTAATCAAAAATCTTAAATCTCTTGATATTTTGGATATCAATTGATTCAAATATAACTACTTTCGGGGAAAAATGTCCAATTATTAACAAGCCGTGTTAGGAACATTTTTAATGCTCCCCCTCAATTTATGAGGGTATTATATGGTGTTTGAGTACGTTAATTTGAATTTTTTTAAATTTACTAAGAAATTCTTGAAAATTCGTACTCAAACACTATATATGCCTAATTATAGTCTACACTATTTATTCACATATTCACAAGTTTTATCATATACGAGAAATTGACCTGAAATGAGTTGAGACAAATTATGACAAAGTCATATTGTCCTTTCCAGTAGCCTGAGATCATTCGTATTCCTTTCACCAATGAAAACTTCTCTAGATTTTTGCTACAACCTCCTCTAGAAAAGCTGCTTGTCTATATCCGTAACCATAACCCAGCCCTTTCCTTGTCTAAGTTAATACTTCTAAAAATATTATCATTTTCCACAGTTGGCAGGTAATCCATTCTTATTCCGCACAATGTCATGAAGCGCAGACCAAACATCATTGAGTTGCCATCACTGAATTGTGAGAGTTCATCAGCGCCATACAGATCTTTTTCCTCTTGTACTGATCCCACGATATTACTTCCATAAGTCTGATTATGAAGTGTATGCGTTTTATTTCTAGATTTGATCTGTATGCGTACGGGTTTAGTGAGGTTGAGCTCCTTTTGGTAACTTTCAACACCTAATTGAAGATCTTCCACCCGCATTTGAATGACAATATGTCTGGTGTACATATGTAATGCCACATTCAAATCATACCGTTCGTCGATTATGAGATTGGTCAGCTTTTGTTGAACGAGTAGAAGTAACATGTCCTCAATGTCTTGTAGGCATAGTCTTTTGAAATCACCTTCTTTGTATATAGCTTCTGATCATCTCGACGAACTTCAATCTCTTCCAGGTGATCGTAGTCATACATCTTCATGATTTTAAGTCTGGTTACCGTAATGATTCTTCTTCTGATAAAATCTTTAGACAAAGTCAAGTTACTTGCATATCTGTAAAATCTTTGGCGTTTGGGCCCCTAGTGTGAACTACCCAAGTAAGCATGTTGATCATATTTCAACTGCATGGGACTCCACAATTCGAGAACCAAGTCTTCAATCCATTTGAGCTCATAAGTAGCAGCCTTTAACTTTGTTATAGAAGTTGAGTATCATCTGCTTGAATCTCCACCCTTCAGATATTCCAGATCGTTATTAATAAAGTAATCCTTAGGGATAATTTGGCGTCCTCGATGACCTTGAATTAACGGAAGAGGCTATCTGAGATCGAACGGATATGGTTTGTTTTCGGGGTTATGCCAGTCAAGTCGTTTAGTTGTTGCTTTGGAACATTCTTCAAGATGGTACTCTAATTCCGTAATACTCTTGCAAGTGCCTTTGAGCAGGTTTGAATGCCCGGTCCCAAAACCAAATTCTTATCAGATTGAATTTAACCGATTCCTGACAAATGTAGAGAACTCTATGAATTATACATTGAGTCATCAAAGAAAAGTGGGATGTTTCTCTACACGTGAAAACTTGACTAATCCAGGTCTGAGGAGGTCAAAAGTTAACTTGTTGTCTCTTACTCCAATCAGGATCAGAGTTGGAGTCGCTTCCAGCGTCGTGTTTTCTGAACCAGCCAGCTTGGTAACTCCTTGGCAACCGGGTGTCATCATTGTTTCACGTGGTGAACTCTTGATCTTGTTACATGCCTAAGTCTTTAACAGTATGACTGGCCTCCTCCATGGTCCACAGACTTGGCCGAAAGACTATGTTGAGATTGGTAAGGGCGACTTAGAGGTGCTAGAAGACTCTTTTCCCTTTGACTTGATTCCTGGAGGAACTCCACATCTTACTTGATTTTCTTCTTTTCGTCCCTCAGTCTGATCCAACGAAGGGGTCTTGATCTTTATCTTTTTCATCTCGACTCCTCTTTAACGAAAAGACTTCACCATATGAATCAAAGAGATCTTTTTCAGTGTTATAAGACTCGACCAGTGCATCATAAAGCTTCTTTTTGTAGTCAGCTTTTACATATGACTTGTTCTTCTCCATCTTGTCTATCAGTATCTTTGTAAGCTCAAACTCAGAGAGTGATGCGGCTGCCTCATAAGTAGACATTGGTTGTAAAGAAGACCTTGTCAAGACTGCAGCTTCTACTGATTCTGTGACATTTTTCTCTATCACAGGATTTGCAAAATCTGATACTGCTTGAGGAAGAATCTGAGGAAGTTGAGTGTTGACTTCTTCCTTAATAAGAGCTCTCATTGACGTGTCAACGAGTTTTATGGAATCATTCTTCTCATCCTGAGCTTCTTGTTTGCAGTCCAAATTATGTGCTAGAATGGCCTTGTTTATCGCTTCTCCAAGTTTGTTATCCATGTAAAGATCAACTATAGCAGGAATGGAGGAGAGAGCTTGAGCATACTGGTCAACTTGCTTTATCTTTGACAGATCTTTTCCAAGTTGGTGACTCGGTCGGTTGAAACTGAATATAGATGAGAAATTTGGAAGTAAAGGACATGTGGTTTAGCTTTAATCAAGGCTGGCGTTGTTTGTGTTTGGAGTCGAGTTGTTGTTGTAGAAGTGGGATTGAAAACAGAGGTTGTGGAGGAATAGTTGTAGTGAAACCGGATGTGATTTCAGGAACTGTCGTTGCATGACGAGCTGAGGTTTCCATCAATGAAGCAATCTCATTGTTAGTTGGAGATGGATTCTCAAGATTTAAGAGCTTGCTTGTAAAATCGAAGGAGACAGAAGAACTTTGTATAGGTTCATCAGCCTTCTGTATGTCAAGAACCAGAGTAAGTGTCACATGAGCGTCTTCCTATACTTGCTCAAACCTTGATTCTTGAGAAACATTTTGTTGTTCTGAGGCTCCTTGATCAGCATTGGTTATTTCAGTGTATTTATATCCCAAATTCACATTCACAACTTCATACAACTCCTTAGTGACCTCATCGTCTTCATCATCATACATCATTTCTTCATCATCAATATTTTCTTTTTCTTCTTCATAGTATTCAGTGGTAGACTGATCGAGTATAGGAATTTTGATTCGGTTTGACCATTCTATCAACTAGTCATCCTATTTATCAATTGTCATTTGTGTCATCACCTTCTTGTTTATCATCATCATTAGCATCATCATCATCACCATCATTTCCTTATTCCATCATAATCATCGTCACCTTCATCACTTAAATCATCAGAATCATTTTAATTATCTTCATCTTCATCTTTACTGTCACCCCAAGACTCTTTCTCACTTTCAGATTCATATATGGGTACATCGGGAACCCCTGGTATAGTACCAGTTCCTTCATCTATACCAGAAGACTTTTGTTGCTGCTCATCAAGAACCTTTGACTGAGTGTCAACTCCATCACCTGAGCCACTTGCGTGAGAACTGTAAAATTATGTCTTTGCTTCTTTTGGTAGCCAACTTAAGTTGTTCAACTTCAGTTAATGCAACCTCAGATAATACAGCTAATCCTTTGGCTTTTGTCTTCTTTGCAGGTTGCTTCTTCTTGTCAGGTTAGCCCCCTATATAGCCTTTGACTTGAGTTGAACCCTTTATAACTTGAACAGGCATCTGCTTTGGTGATTATCAGAATCTGATTTTCTTTCGGAATTATCTTTGGTTTTAAGAGTTTTCCTTCAGAAGCAAAAGCCGAATATGTCTTGTAAGCATTGGATTCCAACATTGCTTGGTTTGTTAGTTCCTTTGGGAGAATGGTACCATATACTTGAGTATCTTCATGTCTAGAGATACATCTCATAGACGTAAACATGGTGTCATCTCGAGCAGTGTGCCAAAACATTTTATTTCTCCTTGAAATAGACTGATCCTTTGACATGAAGTAATCAATGATGATCTTTGTGAATCTAGCATATGACATCTTGTTTGTCTTCTTAGCATCTTTGTTTTCAATATGGAACATGAAATATTCCCAGAGTAGATACAAATAATCGATATTCTTCTTATGGAACATACCCTAGAGGATTTGAGCACGAGATAGATGAATCTTGTCCATTCTAGTTTCTTTGCCACTTATGCACTTGTTGATGACGATAGCAAATGCTCTTCATAGTTGATGTAAGTATTCAACATTCACATCAGTGAGATAAATGATATCTCCAGAGTGTCCAAGATCTCTAAAGAAAGAGAGAATATCATGTTCTAGTAGGAGGTCTTCAAACTTTTGTCCTGGAATTTTAGGGCAAAACAGGAGAATTTCTCTAAACATATCAACATCGAGAGAGACTTTCTTCTTGTTTATCGTGAATCTGATGGATGACTTATGAACGGAAGCTGTAGCCTAAAATTCTTGCATATAAATAGCAGGAACATCTGCAGTGATCAGGAAATCTTGGTAGAAAGGAGTGAGTGCAAGAGCATCCAACACCACTTAAAATGTATCTTGTTTATGTTTGATGACTGTTTTGAGTCTCATGTTGCATTTCCCAAACTCAAGACGGTCCACAGGGGCAACAAGAGCATCATCAAGGGCTTTCTGTTAAGCTTGAGTGGTATTCATGTTTCTACTAAGAATTTGACCAAAACAGTTTACATATATAACCAATTTCATATATAACACACTATAAGGCCTTTGATTGTTGAATACTTAAGCTTGATCGATGTTGTGATATCATTTAAACGATTAGGCTCATTAAGGCATTTAGCATGTTTAACTAAGATCAAATCATCTGAAGGGCAACTTAATTGAGCATGATGTTAAAGGCATTTAGACAACTAAAAAGTGCCTTTTGGAATCCTATTAAAACTAGCTTGTAGAGAATAAGGCAACCTGAGACATGTTCAGATATTCTTGTTGAACCTTAATATATAGCCTACTTAACTTGTTTAGATTGCTAAATTAACCAATTTTAATTAGCTACCTAACTTGAGTTTTAAATTGTAGCATAAAGCAATCGTACTCTTGTTGTCGCAGTACAAAGGAATCTTATTGAATTAAAAGCCATAATCTGTAAGTTGTGAACGCATCCATAGGATTTGAGCACAACACCCAGACAAGGCAATATATTCAGCCTCTGTACTCGAGATGGCAATGCACTTTTGCTTCTTGGATGACCGGCTAACAAGTTTGTCACCAAGAAACTGAGCGCTTCCTGATGTACTACATCGAGTGTAACCTTTGCCTTTTTGTGTTCTAAATATTTCATTTATAGTCCTTTGACTATTTGACTTTTGTCAGTTTATTCAGATTTTGTACCGTGTTGACGGTGGTGATTTTATGAGATATGTGATGATTTGAGGTTTATTGTGATTAATAATCCCTTTTTGGAAGGTATTATTGTGTAATGTGTATTACGGGTGGTTTAACCTGTGAATTTTGAGAAATGCCAAAAAATAAGTTCGACACGTCCGTTAATGTCCAAATGAGTTTTGAAGGGTGTTAAGTGAAAATATGTCGTGTAAGTACTTTAGGTTAATGGAAAAGTATTTTTAAAGTGAATAAAAATGCTAATTAACTTTGGGGTAAATTGTGCGGTTGAGTTTTATAAGCTTTTAAGTGATCCCGACACGAAAAAAAAGCCTGAGACCCTCTTGGATACCCTAGGCCGGTCGAAACTCCTTGGAGACAAGGAGGCATGTTTTTAGGACTTATGTTGTTACAAGGACTAGATATTTCCTTTCATTTTCATTTTAAAACATTATCTCACAAAAAAAAAAATATTTTTCATCTCTCTTTTCTCTCCCTCTTGGCGTCTGAGCTAAGCACAACACACAAACACATAAATTTTTGAGCTTTGATCAAGAAAACATGGAGACATAAATATTTGGGGTTGATTCTAGTGTTTGGTTATTCATTTAAACAACGTTTGGGTTGTTCGGTTCGTGTTGAAATCTACAAATTTGAAGATTTTCTTGTAAGTTTTCAAATTTAAATTTCGTTTGTCCTTTTGGGTTTATTTTGATGCATAGATGTTAGTTGTACAAGTTGATCGTTGTGAAAATCAATTTTTGGAAGCGAAACGGATAAAATAAGGGGTGTTTGGTTCGTGGGTTATAAAAGAAAGAATGGGGATTTTGTAGTTTTGATGTTGTGGTCGTAATGGTTGAATAATATATGTTTCTAGATAGCTTATTTTTTATAATAGCTTGTATAGCTTATTGTGGGCTTATTTTTAAGCTATTTCTTGGCTTATTTTGGGCTTATATGCCACAAACCATACCCAAAATCACTAGGGAGGTGATTTTGATTATTTTTGTGTTATGAAATATGTTGTGGACTATTTTTGAGGCTTATAGTAGTAACCAAATGCGATATGTAGCTTATTAGCTTATTTTCAAGCTTAATATACTTATTTTTGAGCTAATGGACTCACAGCCCAATATGTCTATTTAAGCCGTGGTTTAATAGGAGGGCTTATTGTGGTCCGGATTATTTTTACTTATAAGTATATTCTTATATGTGTAAATGGACCTTGGTTTTGGACTTGGATCGTATTTTGGACTTATAAATATCCTAATGGACCCTTGTTGGGCCTTAAAGCCCAATAAACGATATTTAGTCGTTTTAAACTACTTGCCTTTAAGATGATGACCAGGTTGACTATCTTGAAATAATAGCAAGCCATTTTTGGCATGTTTTGAAAGCTTTTGACTTTGCTCGAACTTCATTTACAGGCCTAGTTATCATTATTAAATGACATTTTTAAGGCCGTAAATGTTATCGATTTTTCAGAGAAAGGACATGCCAGAAGATAACTATATTTTCATATTTTTATATTTTTCTGATTTTTTAATTCTTTATTTTCTTTTTTGAAAAATTTATATAAAAGAAAAATATTTTTGTGTTTTTACGTTTTTCTTATGTACATATGATACACGATATGAGTTACCACCATCACTCGTCCGTTTCCTCTGCCAGACGTTTCAACGTTTCCGGAGACATGCTTCTCATACCGAGCTTTTCGATCAAGAAGTTAAATCTTTCTCTTGGCAAAGGTTTGGTGAAGATGTCAGCCAGTTGGTATTCAGTCCGGACAAAGTATAGGTCCACGATTCCATTCTCCACTTGCTCCTTTATGAAATGGTAGCGAACATCGATGTGCTTTGCTTATGAGTGTTGAACATTGTTGCAACATAAAACAATCACACTCTTGTTGTCGCAGTACAGAGGAATCTTATTGAATTGAAAGCCATAATCTGTTAGCTGTGAACGCATCAATAGGATTTGAGCACAACACCCATATAAATCAATATATCCAGCCTCTGTACTCGAGATGGCAGTGCACTTTTGCTTCTTTGAAGACCAGCTAACAAGTTTATCACCCTCAAGAATTTGAGCACCTTCATGATGTATTGTGTTCCGAGTGTCCTGACGCCGCATGATCTGCATCTACACTATGCTGTCATTGACATACTAGTATCCTTCTATACAAAGGAACCAGTTAAATGGTTCCTTTAGTATCGAAGATCCGCTTAACGTTCTTTATTGTGCTTTTTTGGCAGGGCCTTTGCCTGACAGGAACGATAAGCAGACTGCAATAATAAGGTTGGTCTATGGATGTCAGATACATAAGGAGCAATCATGCACGGTTAAAAGTGTAGCATAAACTGGATTCCTGTATAGATTTCATCCAAATTTAATCATTTCTACATTAGGTGTGTCTACAGAATCACTAGTTAGCATACCATATTTTTTAACAATTTCAAAAGCATATTTAGATGGGTTTAACTACTTCTCGGTTTTATTGACTTTGTTTCTAGACTATTCTTACTATATATATTTTATATTTTATTATATATTATATGTATTTTAAGGTGTAGTTTGGACGAATCAGGACCATTTATGGACTTTTCTGAAAGTTGAGGGGCTTAAGTGGAATATTTTGGTTCTTGTTGACTTTTGTTGACCATGATTTGACTGGAGTTGACTGTAGGTTTTGACTTTTCTGGCTTCGGCTTTGATTCTTTGGCTTCTTTTTGTACTCTTCTGATTCTCGTGTCCGTGCTTGCCTGTTTTTGACTATTTTCTTGTGATTTTTAATATATCCATACCTGCATACACAAAACACAAATACAAGCATATTGTTGCTATTTTTTTGGACTGTTTTGGGTTTAATTGGGTTATTTTAGGTACGAATGGATATTTGTATTTAACACTTATCAAAATTCCCCAAACTAAATGATTGTGTGTCCTCATGCAATATCACATGCCTTATAACCAAATACCTCGAAAATTCCCCAAACTAAACCTATGAAAAGTAGCAAAGATTTTTGTTGAGAGAGATAAGAGATCACAAGTTATAAAACACCCGATTTTCTCATCTTTGTTCATTCTTATCTCATTTTGACCAAATCTTTATTTTCTTCTACATCTTGTAGAACTTCATGATGACAATTTTGGTCCTTCTTGTTTCATTCTTTTATTCACTTTGTCTCATCAAATCAAGAATCCCAACAGCTTCTTTGCAGGTTTCTTCTTCTTGTCAGATTTAGACACCTTAGCTTTAGACTTGATTCTGGTACCTTTAGTAGCTTGAACAGGCTTTTGCTTGGGTGATGTATCAGAATCAACTTTCTTTCGAATGTACTTAGGTTTTGGAGTTTTCACTCCAAAAGCAAAAGCGTAGTATGTCTTGTAAGCATTGGATTCCAACATTGCTTGGTTTGTTAGTTCCTTCGGGAGAATGGTACCATATACTTGAGTATCTTCATGTCTGGAGATACATCTCATAGAAGTAAACATGTTATCATCTCGAGCAGTGTACCAAAACATCTTGTTTTCCTCAAAATAGACTGGTCCTTTAACATGAAGTAATCGATGATGATCTTTGTGAATCTGGGATATCAAATCTTGTTTGTCTTCTTAGCATCTTTGTATTCAATCTAGAACAAAAAGTCTTCCCAGAGTAGATACATATATTCGATGTTCTTCTTATAAAACATACCCTAGAATATTTAAGCACGGGACAGATGGATCTTGTTCATTCCAGTTTCTTTGCCACTTAGACACTTGTTGCTATGTATTTTTATTTATTTGAATTATTGATATCATTTAACATGATTATTGTTTTAATAGTAGTTTTCTTATTTCATGCATTTTTTTCTTATAGTATTTTATTATTTTGAATTTCTCATCTTTCGATTTTTTTTATTCTTTTTATGACGGTAGTCAAAATTCACATCAGTGAGATATGTGATGTCACCAGTGTGTCCAAGATCTCCGATGAAAGAGAGAATGTCTTGTTCCAGTGGGAGGTCTTCAAACTCTTGTCTTGGAATTTTAGGGCAGATCTGGAGATTTTCTCTGAAAATTTCAACATCGAGAGAGAATTTCTTCTTGTTTATTGTAAATCTGATGGATGATTTATAAACGGAAACTGTAGCCTAAAATTCTTGCATATAAATGGCAGGAACATCTGCCGTGATTAGGAATGCTTGGTAAAAGGGAGTGAGAGCAAGGGCATCCAGCACCACTTAAAATGTAGCTTCTTTTGGTTTGATGTCTGTCTTGAGTCGCATGTTGCATTTCTCGAATTCAAGACGGTCCGCAAGGGCAACAAGAGCATCATCAAGGGCTTTCTGTTGAGCTTGAGTGGTATTCATGTTTCTGCTGAGAATTTGACCAAAACAGTTTATACTTTTTACCCATTATATATATACTAACAATATAAGGCACCTTTGATTGTTGGAATACTTAGCTTGATGCATGTTGTGTATCATTCTAATGATTAGGCTCACTAAGGCACTTAGCATTATTGAATATGATCTAATCATCTGAAGGGCAACTTAATTGGGCATAACGTGAAAGGCATTAAGACAATTGAATTAGTGATTTTGGGAAACCAATTCAAACTAACTTGTAGAGAATAAGGAAACCTAAGACATGATATCCTTTTTTAACCTTGTTATATAGCCTACTTAACTTGATTAGATTTCCTAATTAACCAATTTTAATTAGCTACCTAACTTGAGTTGAAAATTGCCTTTAGAAAAAATTCAATCTTAAAATTCCTTAAAATCCATTGCTAAATCGCGTCCTATTGAGGAGTGTTAAATCGCCTTCTAAAGAGGGTTGTTAATTCGCCTCTTAATGGAATTGCTAAATCACCTCTTTAATGGAATTGCTAAATCGCCTCCTTTATGGAATTGCTAAATCGCCTCGTGAGGCAAGTTGTTAACTCGCCTTCTGAAGGGAGTTGTTAACTCGCCTCGTGAAGGGAGTTGATAACTCGCCTTGTGAGGGAGTGTTGTTAACTCGCCTTCTGAAGGGAGTTGTTAACTCGCCTTCTGAAGGCGTTGTTAACTCGCCTCACACAGGCAGTTGATAACTCGCCTTCAAACACATTTTTTACATACATGAAATTTTAAGTATCAAGAAGTGTTCAAATAGCATTCTTAACAGATGTATAACACTTAGGTTCATTTATAACAACATTTAGCTACAGAATCATCAAAAACGATCAAGAACGAGCATATTTTATTCATTTTGATGCATTCGTACAAGAAACTACAAACAAGGATGAGGTTTAAAGGTTTAAACACATTCAAGAATACATAAAACCACTTTCTTACACAAAACCCACTAACATATTTCACTGAAACCCGAAAACCTAAAATTTCACAAACAAGAATCATCAATAACTCATTCATATGATAACTAAACAGAAAACTATTTTAATCGAGTATTCTACACACCTAAACTAACAAAACCCCTCATTCAATTTGAGATTTTAATCACTTTTGATTTTGACTAACCCTAATTCAAGATTTAGGATTTTCAAGATCAATCATGGATGCAACATTAATTCCTTTGAGATATATGTAGATTAGGAAGTGAGGAATGAATTTCTAGTTATACCTTTCGCTTGATAATCACTGGAAATGAAGGAATGAAGGTTGGTGATTTTGAATGAGAGTGAGGGAGGGAAAAATCTTGCTAAGTGTGTGCTTGTATGTGAAAAAGACGGGGTGGGTGAAAGTGTTATAAAACAAATTTCGTTTTTGACACTTTTGCCCCCTCTAGATTACTATCCTATGCATTTGATTTATATAAGTCCTAATAGGCATTTTAAGTTTAACAAATGGCACAAATAGTCCCTAATGTTTTTAACTAGCATACCTAGAAACTTATATTTGCACATATACTCCCTAAAGGCATAAACACATAACAGTTAAGGCTCACATAAGCTAAACTTAATTAACTCCCCTTTAATTGTTAACCCGTTATTGTTTAAAACCTTTTCCTTTATCACAAGCAGATTTTTTGAAGAAGATATTTGACATTTTCTCCCTCTCAAACAATGACCCATTTTCTATTTAAAGAGTTGTAGTCGTTGTTTGAGTGGTCAAATGTCTTTGAAAAGCATTTTCTGATGAAGTATTGTTTAATTTAGAAAACCAACACCATGAAAAATAAGATTTCTCTTATTTTGACACATAAAAGCACAAACACGTACACTAATGGAATATAGAAAGCACGGGTTGTGTTGCAAAGTAAACACAAGCCTTTGCATGGTCATAAAGTAGACCATGCCCGAGATTAAATTCCCATTATGAGGTCAAAGTTTCTTTTTGAAATACTTGCCTTTAAGATGATGACCGGGTTGCTATCCGAACTAATAGCAAGCCACTTTTGGCATGTTTTGAAAACTTTTAAACTTCTGCTCGAACTTCATTTACAGCCTCGTATCATTATTAAATGACATTTCTAAGACCGTAAATGTTATCGATTTTCAAAAGACATGCCAGAGATACATATTTTTATATTTTTCTGATTTTTTAATTTTTTATTTTGTTTTTGTAAAATTTATATTAACATAAAATATTTTTGTGTTTTTATGTTTTCTTATGTACATATAATACAGGATATGAGTTACCACCATCACTCGTCCGTTTCCTCTGCCAGACGTTTTAACGTTTTCGGAGACATGCTTCTCATACCGAGATTTTTGATCAAGAAGTTGAATCTTTCTCTTGGCAAAGGTTTGGTGAAGATGTCAGCCAGTTGGTATTCACTCCGGAAAAATTATAGCTCCATGATTCCATTCTCTACTTGCTCCTTTATAAAATGGTAGCAAACATCGATGTGCTATGCTCGTGAGTGTTGAAGATTGTTGCAACATAGAGCAATCGCACTCTTGTTGTCGTAGTACAGAGGAATCTTATTGAATTGAAAGCCATAGTCTGTTAGCTGTGAACGCATCCATAGGATTTGAGCACAACACCTAGATAAAGCAATATATTCAGCCTCTGTACTCGAGATGGCAGTGCACTTTTGCTTCTTTGAAGACTAGCTAACAAGTTTATCACCTAAGAATTAAGCACTTCCTGATGTACTGCGTCTAGTGTCCTGACACCCCGCGTGATCTGCATCTGCATATGCTGTCATAGACATACCGGTATCCTTCGAGTACCAGAGACCCATGTTAATGGTTCCCTTTAGGTATCGAAAGATCTGCTTAACCGCATTTAAGTGCTTTTTGATAGGCTTTGCAATTAGAACTACGGGCACATAAGCAGACTGCATAAATAGGTCTGTCTTGTGGTGTCAAGAAACTTGAGGAGGCCCTATCATGCCATGGTAAAGTGTAGCATCAACTGGTTTCCCCTGTAGATCTTCATCCAGTTTACTCTTTTCTACCATAGGTGTGTCTACAGAATCACTAGTTAGCATACCATATTTTTTAACAATTTCAGAAGCATATTTAGATTGGTTTATAAAGATGCCTCTAGGACTTTGAGAAATTTGTAATCCTAAAAAGAATGACATCTGCCCCATCATTGACATCTTGAACTTAGTGGTCATCAGATTAGGCAAATATTAACATGGTTAGTATTAGTGGATGCAAATATTATATCGTCAACATAAATTTGTACCAGTAATAAGTCATTCCCAGCTTGCCATGTGAAGAGTGTTGGATCAACTACACCTTTGGAGAAATGTTGTGAGATTAGGAAGCTTGACAGCATGTCGTACCATGCATGTGGTGCTTGTTTAGGTCCCGTAGTTTACAGAGAGCATTTTGAGCTTGTAACTGTGTGGTGTTTGTCTGATCAACAAATCTATCTGGTTGAGAAACGTAGACCTCGTCTTTAAGCTCGCCATTTAAGAAGGCCGTTTTGACGTCCATTTGGTAGATTGTCATATTCTTATGAGTGGCATTTGCTATGAAGATACGAATAGCCTCTATTCTAGCAACCTGTGCAAATGATTCCTCGAAATCGATTCCCTCTTCTTTCCTATATCTGTGCAAAAGTCTAGCTTATTCTTTTGTTCCCTGCCTAATTCATCGTATTGGACCTTATTATATCTACTTTTGTTTAATCAAATAGCACTCTTTATTATGGACACGGCACCAATTCCCAAACTTCTAGTCTTTGAAATTCATAAATTTCTTCTTGCATTGCATCGATCCATGACGGTTCATCATTGCTTGTTTGAAGTTCTTAGGTTCTACCGAAGTCAAGAAGGCATCAAAATAAAACCACATTGCATCAGTTTGGAGTTGCTTTCTCGTAGAGACAGAGCGAGAAGGATTGCCGATTACGTTTTCTATAGGATGATCCTTAGTCCATCTACCAAGGTGTTCAAATGGAGTGTGGGTTTGTCTCACATTCGATGATGATCCTTGAGAAGTCGAGTCTTCATGAAGAGATTCATGAAGTGGATCATCACAAAAAGTTGGTGTTTTTGGTGATTCTTCAAAACCTTGAGAAATGTTTGGAGAATGTTCTTGTTCTTGTGTTGATGGAATACTTGTTGATGGAGCATCCTGGTCAATGGAAGTTGACACAGGAGAATCGGCTAAAACCACAGCTCTCGGAGCAGCATTTCTTAAACTGGAGAAACAGCAATGGATGGAGGAGTGAAGTATTCATCGAACATAGGTTGAAACAAGCGATCCCAATCATCTCTTGGTGGTGGAATACAAGGTTGTTGAGGAATAGGGTTTGGAACGAGTCCTGAACTGGATGTTGCAGGAGTCATAGAATGAAGCCCGGGTCCTGAACTGAATTGTTCAGAAGCCATTGCTGTCAGCTCATCGAATGTCACATGAATTGTTTCTATAATTTTCCGGGTTCTTTTGTTGTAGATTCTGAACGCTTTCTTTGCGGGCGCGTAACCAACGAAAATACCAATGTCAGCTTTTGCATCTAATTTACCCAGGTCGTCATTGTCATTGGTAGGATAACAGAGTGCACCAAAGACATGAAAGAATGATAAATCTGGTTTCTTATCTTGCATAAGCTTTGTATAACTAATTATTTGTTTTTAGGGGGGGAGGGTTTTGTTTTGTATAAGGCGGATTATTTTAAAGACGGTTTTGGGGTGTAACAGGCTGTTTTGATTGTTTGGCTCATAAAAAATTTATGGTGCTTTTGAAAAATATTAAACATTGTACGAGCAGTTCTACAAGGTTTTGGTGTTCCTTTCGACAACGTCGTTCTGCTAAGGAGTGCGGGCAACAGATGTTTGATGCGAGATGCCAACATTTTCATAAAATTCACGAAGTGTCTGATTGACAAATTCGGTTCCATTATCTGTTCGAACATTACGGACAGTGGCATTCAAACGAACTTGAATATTTTTGATGCATTTAATGATGGCCTCAGGAGCTTCATCTTTTGTCCTTAAAAATCTGACCCAAGTAAATCTTAAACCTTTTCCCATTAATACTCACCACACGCATCGGGCCACACAAATCCATATGCAAAAGATATAGTTTCTCCTGGTTAGTGTCTTCAGCTTTGGGTTGATGAGAGGATTTCTTGCTTTTTCCTAATGCACATGCTGAACACAGATGATCTTTCTGAAATTTAAGCCTTGGAATGCCTCGTGCAAGACCGTCTTTAGCTAGCTTGTTAAGAGTACCGAAGTTGAGATGTGATAACCGACGGTGCCATAACCAGCTCTTAGTCTTTGACGCTTTGGATAGAAGACAGATCGGAGATGTTTTAAGCATGTCATCAAGAGAAATTGTGTACAAATTTGTGTCTCGGGATCCTGAAAGTAGATCAACACCTTCTCTATATTTACGAATAAAGCAAGTGTTTTTCCGAAATGCAACTTCAAGATCCGCGTCGCAAAATTGACCAATAGAAAACAAGTTATGTCCAAGCCCCTCGACGTAGTATACTCTTGAAATAGTAACATTTCCCAGCTGATAGTCACCATACCCCATAATTCTTGCAATATGGTCGTTCCCGAATCTAACTGTACCCAGAAATTTACTAACAAAGTTCATGAGCTGAGAGCGGTTCCTTGTCATATGTTTCGAACATCCAGAGTCCAGATACCAGAGAACAATCTGGACAACCTGTCATGATAAGAGAAGAAGAAGATGGAATATCTGTAGCATTAGATCCCCAAGTATGATTGGGTTCTGAGTGGTTAGCATTCTTAGATTCTACAATCTTAGCCTTTTTACTTGAACCTACATTTTTAACATTTTTGGGTTTCTTGTTGTAGACTTTAAGCTCTGGTTTTTGTGTTTCAACTAAGTGGGAAGTGGTTTTCTTAAGAGGCGCTTCTGGTAGGCGGGGGGGATGGTAGTGATCTAGTTTATAAGGCCACGGAATTACCAACTATAGTAAAAGTTCTGCCTGTTGGTTTCCACTTAAGTCCTACTTTAGTGAATACATGACCCGTAGGTTTCCAAATATTTTGTTTTTTATGTTTCTTAGCAGATTTAGCACGGCTATTCACATTTTCCACAAAATCAAGAAGACACATATCATGAACACCATCAAACATAGATTTCTTACAAGTAGCACAAATAGGTTCAGAATTCGCATTTAACAGTGAATGCTTAACATCAACATCATGAATAGGTTCAACAACACGATTCTTTTTATTAACTTTCCTAGGTTGGGCTTCTACTTTATTCTTCATGTTCCTACTTGGTGTTCGCGAGATCCTATCATTCTTTTTATTGCCTGTAGGCTTTGATCCGTAATTACTAGTAGAACACTTCAATCCTGTAGGAGACAACACAGGTGTGTTAGAATCTGATGTTGTAGATGACTCTACCTGTTTAATGTTGCTTGAGGATGTGAGAGGTTCAGCAAACCTAACTTTCTTGACCTTGTTTTTGGGTGTGACAGCAACCTTTTTTGCACTAAGTTTAATCGCATTAGGGCATGTATCTCGAACATATACAAGTAACTCCTGAATTCGTTGGGCATGCTTACAGGCAAAGTCTAACTCTTTATCTAAAGGTTGTTTTGCTTTAGCTTGTTCGACTATTTCCCGAAGAATATCAGCTTGTTCTTGAGTGTACTTAAGGTAATCTATGTGAGCTTCCCTATTTTGCAATAACCTAGGAGCCAAAGGTTCTAAGTCTAGCTTGAACATTCCTGGAATAATAGTGTTTGCAGATGGTATTTGTGCAGCAATATCAACAATTTCTTTACATTTCGTAAATCGTTTTTCAATGACGTTATCACAAAAACCTTATCTTGAATTTGAGCTTTTAAATCCTCATTTTCAGCAGATTTTAAGTTCAGTTTATCAATTAAAGAGTCACTTTGTTCTTTAGTACGAACACGTGTCTTTTTTATTGAGTCAAACTGCTCTTTAAAAACCTGTTTCACATGATTAATTTCATTACAAAGACGCTTATTTTCCGAAATCAGTTTTGCCACACTATTCTCCAGTTCTACATTTTTGGTCTCTATTTCACCATAATCATACTTGACATTCTCTTCCTTGGACTTTTCTCTCATTGATTTTATAATATCCTTCAACTTACAAATGGTAGTGTCTTTGTCTTGAAGCTGAGCTTTCAAATCATTATTTTTTTTTAAATTGGAATTTCGAGAGCATTTTGATTATTACAAGATTCATCTTTTTGAAAAATTTCTTGATTAAGTTGTATTGACAATTCAAGAGAAATACAATGTTTTTCAAGTTGTGAGTAACTTTTCAAAAGATCATTATGCGCATTTTGTGATTTCAAAAGCTCAGCATCAAGATTGAAACACTTATCACAAGATTCATTTCGCTTTCTTTCCATATTCACAGATTCACCAATCAAAGACATAGAATTCATCACAGTTAAAAGAACATCTTGAGACATGATTTGTTGTAAGAGTCGATCATTTTCCAAAAGTAATTCTTTCTTAGCAATTTCCAAACATTGTTTGTCAACTGAAGACTGTTGAACAGCAGCGTCTATTTGGTCAAAAACTGTTTGTACTTCCATTATTTCATTTAGAAGATCTTTATCAAACACATTGAAGATGTCTTTTAAAGATTTTAGAAATGGAATAATTTCATTGTTAAAAACAGCTTTAGTATGTTCAAACCCCCATTCACCTTCTGTACGAGCATCAGGTGTAGTCCTTATCTTCACCACGTTGTCAAACCTGGCAAGGTGAAATTTAAGCTTTTTAAGGCTTTCATTCACCAAGCTTACCTTAGGAAGTTCCTTAGGAGCTTCTATTTTGACAGGTGATGCATCAGAAGGTTTACTGGTAGGATTGGACATACGCAACCAGAAAGCTTGTTCAGCCGACAATTCTTGTTGTGGAGTAAAACGTTTCCCAAAATCATCAGATAGTCTATTTAATTTTTCATAATCAATAGGTTTATGAGAAATGTTTTGTTTAATGGCCTCTGGATCCTTTTCTTTTTCAGACATTTTTGATCGACTCTCTTCTTCCAAAATCAATGTTTCCTCATCATCAATCACAGGCATAGCAACATGTTTAGCAGAAATAACAATACCATCATACAAGGTTGGTTTAATCCGCTAAGCTTTCTTAAGGTAAAATGGATTTTGATAACCTAGAGCTTGTTTGTGTATATTATCATAAAAAACTTGAGGCTTTGTTAACATGTGCACTGTTTGAGCAGATTGACCCACTTTAAAAATAATATTATCAAGTTCCTTTATCCTCTTTTCCAAATCAATTTCATTTTCCATATATTTATTTTCTTTTTCTTTGGATTCATTTTTGAAAACAGTGAATGTTTGCAATAAACATTCCTTTTCTTTGATTTGTTTAGAAAGATTTTGCTCAAGTGAGTCAACTTGTTCTTTCAGTGCAAGCTTCTCTTTAATCATATCATCCATTTGAGAATCAATCATTTTTTCACGACTGCTTAAATCAATATTAAGACGTTGTTACTCGTTCTTTATATCTCTCTAGCTCAGCGGTTATTGATTCATTATTTTGTTCCTTAATAGCCTTTTCCTAATTATTAACATGATTAATCATTTGTTCCAACATTTGTTCAATCACAAATAAGATCATTGAATCTTTTTTTGCCTATAAATTAGTATCTTAAACATTTGCTTGTTGTGTTTCTTGCAAATATTGAGAGTACGAAATGATATTGCTATCACTATGTATCTCATTATCTGTAAAATCCACAACTTATGTTTGTTCAAAATCCTGCATTGCATGCACACTTTGATTTTCCATATCATTAAGATAGGTTTCAGAATGAGGTACCTCTGAGATAACGTCAGAACCATAGTTGGAAATGTTGGCCATGAGAACCGCTTTTGCATTCGAGACATCATCACAGTTAGAATCATACGTATCAAGATCCTCAGTCTGAAAATCAGCATTCTTTGGAATGATTTTCTGAACAGCTTGACCGTCTGGAACCCCTGGATCTACAAGAAATGCGAGTTACTCTTCATCCAAAATTTGTCCAGCTTCCTGAGCTTTGGCTAACATTGTTGTATCCTTATATCATGCTGCATTCCTTGGTCGCTTAGGCTGAGTGCATTGCCTAGCCATATGTCCTTCACCTTGACAGTTGTAGCATTTAACAACCCTTGCCTGTCCACTTGCATTGTTTCCCCCAGAACTAGTAGCATTACTCTTATAACCAGTACCAGAATAACTTTGACCTTGTCTCCCCTGAACTTGTTGCACTATGACCCTGCCATCTTGAATAGTGGCTTGGTTTCTTGGATTCGATGAAGTTCTAAGTTGATTATTGGTTAAGGGGAACCTTGAGGAAGCTACAACTGTTAGAAAAGCCATTGCCTTGTTGAGACAAGCAATTGGATCATCTCCTAGAGAGAATACAGGAACAGCAAAACCTGAGTCCACAAGAGGTGACTCAGTCATTGGTTGTGTAGAAACTTGAGGTGATTGATAAGCAATTTATGGAACAGATGAGGTTTGATGATTCATTTGAGACTGATATGGATATGATGGTTGAACTGATGAATGATTGAATTGAGGTTGTGATGGATAAGTAGATGAGTAATGTTGATTGGGATGAATTGATCCATACTGAGATGGTGGAAACTGTTGTTGAAGTTGAGGATTGTTGTATGAAGACTGATAAGTGTTGAAGTGAGGTGGTGTCATCTGCTGATTTGCAACAAATGCAAGTGGATCTTGATTGCGTTCACGCAGAAGACGGACTTCATTTGCATGGAGTTCGTATTGTTCAAGATATGCATGAAGCTGATCAAAGTTGGTAGTATGCAAATCCTTTACGAGCTTGGCATCAGTCACAACCTTACTCCCTTTCAGTGGAAGACTGTTTAAGAACTTGGTATTAACTTGAAATTGCTCCATTTTCATGTTGTAAATGTTCATGTCATTAATCAGCTGAGTGAATCTCAAGTAATACTTATGAAGTGATTCCCCCTTGATGTGAGTAAACTTATCAAATGCATCATACAGTTTACACTCTCTTTCCTGCTTAGTCAAAGAGGTACCTTGCATCAGTAATTGAACTCTCTCCCATAAATCTTTGGCAACTCTGTGATGATTCACAAGTGAATAGATATCAACTAGTAGACCTTGAAGAACGATATTGGTTGCCTTTATATCACAATCAGCTTAAATTTTCTCAGTAGCAGATTATTCAGCATATTTCTTTGTTCTGGTCACCTCATTCTCTTCAATAGTAGGCCAAATGAGTGGACCATTTTCAACTAATTTAAGTATCATTCTTCCATGCTCTCTGTTTTGCATGTATAATTCCATTCTACTTTTCCACGAACTAATTTTACAAGGCTTGTTCCTACTTTGGTAGCGATTGTCATCACCGGGAGGTATCATGTATTCTGCCAAGAGTATTAAGTATTTTGGTCCAAGTGGAATCATTGAATCCCATGTTGATGTGATGTTATTAGTTTTACTCTGTGACTCGAACGGTGATTGAAAGTAATTGTGTTTTTAGTAAGTTATCTTTTAAGTGTTGTAAATCTTGAAACTATACGGTATTTTACAACTCTTGATAAAACCGGGAAGACAATTGAATGTTTCACGGGATTTTACAAATCAAAGAGATAAACCGTATAATTTACTTTAGCAAATTTGAGTTTTCAAGTGAATTAATTTTCCTTTTGAAAGTTGTTAAATCGCCTTCTAAGGAAATTGATAAATCACCTTGGCTTGGTAAATTGCTAAATCGCCTTGCAAAGGAAATTGATAAATCGCCTTGGCTTGGTAAATTGCTAAATCGCCTTGCAAAGGAAATTGATAAATCGCCTTGTACTAAGTGTGTGATAAATCGCCTTGCAATGAAAATTTGCTAATTCGCCTTTCACTGCTACTGTAAAATCGCCTTGCACAAGAAAATTGGTAAATCGCCTTGTAAAGAGAATTGCTAATTCGCCTTTAACTGAAATTGCTAAATCGCCTTCAACAAACAATTGCTAATTCGCCTCGACAAACAATTGCTAATTCGCCTTCACCAAACAATTGCTAATTCGCCTTCAACAAAACGAAACTCAGATTTTTCAAAACACAAAAAGAATCACTTTTGATCGTTTTTACCTAAAATTTCTTGTACAACTAGTATTACTAAGCCTATAGGTACCTTAAAAATGCAAACTTTATGGATTTTAAGCCAAAAAATTTAAAATCAAGAATTGTACTTTCTAAAGCTTTTTCGAACACAAAAATGCACAAAGATGATGTTTTTCTTGAATCTAAGCTTGTACACCTATATCCTAAAGATACTAGATCAGATTTACCAAGGTAAATGATCTTTTAGTGTACAATAGAGCTTCGAAAACAAGAAAAAAAATAGTATGGTTTGGAAAAAAAACGAAACAAACAAAACAAACACAAAACTAAACCAATCACGCCATGGCTCTTGATACCAATTGTAGAATACTAGTAATCTATAACACCAAAGAACAATATAGAAATCTAGAGAGAGAAAGTGGATGGGAGGATGGTTCTAGTGAGAGAAAGTAACAAAGAAAGAAAGATTAGATTATGTGTGAGAAATGAACCAACCAACACCCTCTCCATGTGTGGAGAGGGTATTTATACAATAGCATGTGGCCGGCCATGGGCCTCTCAATAGGCTTTCCATGGGCCTTTAGCCCGATTAGCTTTCTATCTTAACCATTCGACTTACTATGAGCTACGACTAACTATATTGGAAGTGACAGATATTTTTCGTATTCCTAACACAACATACAAGAACCTTTTTGACTCTATCAAAGTGACACGGGCTCAGACCAAATTAATAATTGACTCTTTGCAAGAAAAATTACATGACACCATTTATGAAAATGCTACGTTAAGAGCCCAGTTATTTGATAAGGTTTATGAACAAACGAACACCACCCATGGAATGAGTGTGAATACTAAGTTTTCAAAGCAATCAATCTTGGGAAAACCACCTTCTTCTTTTGGACCAAAACTGTATTATGTAACTCCTCTTCCTAAATCTAAGGTTATTCCCAAGGTTGGTGAGTCGAATGCTTTGCCAAAACCAGTTACTTCAAACTCGGCACCTTCCTCTCGAGAATCAATAGTTGTGAACAATGAAAGAGTGATTGCTCCAGGAATCTTTAGGATTAATCCTTTTAAAGCTTCTAGGATAGATAACTTTGTGCCTAACAAACATGTAAAAGAAAGCATTAGAACAAAACCGATCACTTTTTCAGAACCTCGTGTCATCACTAAGAAAGATGTAAATTCTAACACAAATGGTTTCTCTCCTAAAGATGTTGAAATCACTACTTGGACCAGAAGACCACAACCTACGAACAATCCTAAGAATGATAAGGTCCCTTCTAAATCTAAGAGTAGTTGCCTCTCGAAAAATTTAGGGAAAATAAAAGAAAGCCATAGGAATTTACAGTCTTTTATTAATCAAGAACATACGTCACCTGAATGTAATAACATTAAGCTTGCAATTCGAAATGAAAAATCTGAGGTTATTTGTGCTACATGTAAGCAATGTTTAATTACTGCTAATCATGATGAATGTGTGCTTTAGTATGTGAATGACATGAAATCTAGAAAGAAAAACCAAAGTGCTAATGTTTCAAAAAGTGCAAATCAAAATAAACATAAGGCAAATGTCAAGAAATTAAAATCTAGAACTTGCCTTAGGTGGTTACCAACTGGAAGAATTTCAGCTGCCTTGTTGGTGTGGTACTTATGGTGAAAGACTGTTGAATGATCAACCCTAAGCCTTCTTAACCCAATTTATCTTTTGACTTGTTTCTCCTTAGCTTTAGCGGTGGAGATGTGTATCCTTGCCAAGCCTATGATAGAAAACTAATCACGACCGAGCAATTGAGCGTACCAATTAAATGTTGCACCCTAGATTAGTTGAGTGATCTGAGTGTTTTCATTTCCATATTTCGTGAGGAGCTTGGTTATGTACAGGTGATTAGGACAAAACGATGCTTAAACGGAAAATCCTCAACTTCGGTTGGGACACATTTTCATAAACAAAAACTTTTCTAAAGTCTACTTGAGGACAAGTAGGATTCAAGTGGGGGGATATTTGATGACATCAAATAACGTCACTTTATTATATCATTTATCCCATCTGTTTTGCCCACTTTTATATAATTATTGCATTATTTGGTACTTAATTGCTTTAAAGTTGATAAATGCAGTAATTCAGGAGTGTTTTGTGAAGACAAGCTAAAAGGCGCATAATTTGGAGCTAAAATGAAGACATTTGAAGAATGATGATTTCTGACTACATACGCCGTATCCAACAAAAGAGATACGGCGTATCAGCGCCTGAACTTCACAAGAAAACGCGTTTGACCAATTCCCAATACGGCGTATCTGACTTCTTCCATACGCCGTATCCATGAAGATAACTATTCGAAGATACAGTAAATCAAGTAAATTAGGAATGATATCACTGATTGATTGAGAACGTAGCGCGCACTCTAAGGAATCCAGCCCAATACGCCGTATCGACCTTGCCAGATACGGCGTATCGAGTCTTTTTCAGACATTATAAATAGAAGACTCAAAAACGAGTTTTTAGTGTGCAATATCATATTCTTTATACCATACTCATTGAAGACGAATTTTAGAAGAGAAGATCAGCCACCAAGGTCAAGCATTGATCACGAATCCATAGAAGACATCGTGTAATTTTTACTCTCTTAATCGTTCGATTTTCATTGTTTGATTACGCTTGTATAATTACAATGGTTGTGGGCTAATACCCTCGGGTATTAGCCATCTTAATGAAAGTTCAATGTTTGGTTTGTTTTAAAATTGATTTCTTAATTTATCATTGATTGTTTAATTATGTTTATCACCTCATACTTGTTTATGTGTTTGAATATGCGACCTATCATTCAACTGGATCTAGTGATACGGACCAAGTAATCTAGATACCGGGATAGCTCTCCATATCGTGTTTTATATTACTGGACCAATAAGATCACAAATAATTAGCTATTTTTGTCTTTGAATTATGAGCTTAGTTGGACCGGTAGGTGACCCGTTTATATTTCAGCAATCACGCTCTTAATTAACTAATAAAGATTTGAATAATGGACTACCAGTATATAAAACACCATCAAACAATAAGTGGGTAAAGTCCCGTTAGGCTAGATTTTTAACAGGATCACCATTGCTTTGATTCCCTAAGATAGATTATAATTAAACTAAAGGATGCTTTATGCGGATGCGTTAATTGTGACAGGATTAATCATGTCTAGGTCTTAGGATGATGTCCCGCCTAAGTCTTAAGAATGATATGCCACTTCAAGATAAGTAAATCATTGCACTAAAACAAACAAACTGACATTGAACTGGATTTAATATGACTAATACAATTTTCTATCATTTGGCTTGTACCGCTTTTCTATCTTCTAATTTTATTATTTTGTGTTTATTGTCTATTGAATTGATAATTGTCACCACAAAACCTGTGCCAGTCTCTCAGGCTAAAAACCCCCATATCATTAAACAACGTATATAGCATAGGTTTAACCAGTAAATAGACTAATTAGAACTAATTAAAATACTGATAGAAT
>BQNB010020785.1:3174-62268 GCA_026074375.1 Tanacetum coccineum | reverse complement strand
ATCGTTTTTGCGTGTATATCGTCTGCTAGTTTCTTTCTAGCCCTTTTTTAATAAAATTCCATTTGCCGTTCAAAAAAAAGAATAAACTTATATAAGTCAAAAAGTGTCTTACAATATTTGGTTTTGGGCTTACGTTTCGTAAGCTCACTTTTTGTGGCTTATTTTGAAACTGTCACACCCCGACTTAGGCGGAAACACGAGGCGTGACAGAGAATTGATTATCACAACATAAGATATAAGATAGAGAAAAAAACTAAATGCATTCATAAAAGTGTCATGATATTCTTGGACCCCAAGTAAGAAATTGAGTGAAGATAAGTCAAAGAACACGTCACATAGTCTCAAAGATTACAACCAAATTTCCCACGCAAGGGATGATACTAGTCTCAAGATAATAAATCATAAAATGCTTAAGTTCAAAATAGAGTGTCAACACAAGGTCTCTCAAAATATAATCCATACATGATTCTCTTAAGGTCTGCTAAAGCTCGCACCTGGCTTCACTGATCATTAACAACACCTGAAAATGATACTCGAAAAGGTCAACATAACGTTGGTGAGCTCGTAGGTTTGACAGTAAACCCAGTTGTTGTGCCATAGTTTTAAGTAGTGGACAATTGTGCAATTTGACAGTGAATACATGCAATAGATTAGATTCCAACATAGCAACACCATGCTATCAAAGATCCATAGATACACAACCAAAATGATACCAACACTTCTCAAAGTTCTAGCTCTTAGTTTACTCGCACCTAAAGCCTACCAGCTGGAGCTATACATAGGGCGGATGATCCACAAGTTTACAAGCTCACAAGTTCACAAGATACCTCGCACAACAAGATATGATCCACAAAACAAGTTCAACCAAATCTCATTTCATTCACATAGCAGTTAAAGGTACATAGCATTGTCCAAAAAAATATAACAGTTTCACATAGTAAAGAAAACAAGTTCAAAATAGATTTGAGTATCATTTTCCACCAACGGAAAAGATGTTAAAAAGATGGGGCTACGAGAACTCACCTTAAGCAAAGGTGATAAGTAGTAGAGATCAAGATCAAACAAGCAATCGCAACGACGTCCGAACACGACCTAATCCAGTTAATGTTCATTTTAGACATACGTTTCCAAAGTGTGTTTAAGGTTCATGCATAGAGATCAAATGTGCGTTGTACGGTCACCCTTAACGTTATTAGTGGTGTGATGGTTGTCGGTTTAGTTTCGAAGATAGCATGCTCTAGTTTATACCTTAGTATAATATACTTATACAAATAAGTAAAATAGATAAGTAGTATAAGAAGACCTAGGTAATAGATATTTAGAAATATGTTTCGGTAAATACATTCGGTAACCTTAGTTTCCTTGATTATTGGTATAGATTATAAGAAATGAAACGTTTATTTATATAAAACGACTTGGAGAAGTTTCATATTTTATATTTATAAAATATATTTTTCGTCTTTTAGTCGACTTATTAAAATAATAATATTTTATTATTATTTTGTCGTAAACGTAAGTTTTTGAGTAAAAATCTAAGTATAGAATTTTTACGAAATTTCGACATGACCCATTCGTTTATACAACGTTTCCCAAGGTTTCAAACCTCAATTTCAACACCTATCCTTAACTTTACCAATATCCGACAAAATGCCAAAAAGCCCATATCTCGCAACATTTATCAAAACACATTTCCTCAACCGACTATTATATATATAAGTAAGTATGTTTCACTTTCAAAAGTCCATTTTAAACACGTAAAATGACTTGTTTTCGCCTATTGGGCCTTAAGGCCCAGTAGTGACCCGAAACGTTATTTTTAAGTTTCAAGATCCGATTTAGCCCCAAATATCAATCTAATAATAAATATAAGTTCTAAAAATAAGCCACAACGTAAGCTAAGACTCACGGACCAAAACCAAGCCACGGTTTGGCTTAGCCTATTGGGTCGTGGCCCATTAACTCCCAAAATAAGCTATCCGTAGCTTATTTTCAAGTCATTAAGCTACGTTAGGCCTTAAATATCATAATAAGCTTTAACCAAAAGCCACGAAAATAAGCCGAACCACAATAAGGTCCACAATAAGCCGCGGCTTATTGGGCCTTATTGGGCTGTGAGCCTTATAAGCTCCAAATAAGTATACTTAGCTTTTTAATAAGCTAATAAGCTACGTAGTTCCTTTAGATATCAAATAAGCTCTCAAAAATTAAGATACCATAGGTAAATAACCAAAACCATTTCCTTATTACCCTTATTCCAACCGAAACTTAATAAGCACAAAATAAGCCGAACAAGCTTATCTTTTAAGCTAGAAAATAAATAAGCTAAATAGCGTATAAATGTTATTCAACCATCACAACCACGACATAAAAATGATAAACCCTTGTCTCCCTTGGTCTCGTGTTCGAACCACACGAACACCCTTTTTATTCATTCGAAAATTTAAAGCTTACGATTTTTAGAAAACGCACCGTACAACTTTCATCTATGCATCATAAGAACTCTAAAAGTACAAGAATATTAGAAGAAAAGACAACTTACAAAGAGGGTTTTGGAGGCGAGACAAACACGAAAATAACAACCCAAACGTTGTTTTAATGATACCCCGTCTACTAGAATCAACCCGGAGATGTTTTAAACCATCATGTTCTTGATCAAAAATCAAAAAATGATTTGTTTGTGTGTGTGTTGGAATTCGGATGAGCAAAAGGGAGAGGAGGAAAAGAAGTGTGTGTGTTTTCAAAATGATAGAGTGTGTGAAATGAATCAAGACAAGAATAAGTGGTACCAAGGGTGGGCATACAAGCCTAAAATCTTGCCTCCTTGTCCCCCACAAGGTTCGACCGGTTATGGGTATCCAAGGGGTCTCGGGTTGCTTCGTTTTGTGTCGGTTTCCTTTAAAACTCATTGATCACGATTTTAAAATGTTACCCGAAGTTTCCTAGTATTTTTAATGAACTCAAAAATACTTTTACATGAATTTAGAATATTCACACGACACCTTTTATAGTTAAACTTCTTTAGATTCGATTTGAACATTAACGGACGTGTCAGGACTCGTTATTAGACATTTCAAGCTATTCACGGGGTAAACCTCCCAAAACATGATCAACATAGATAAAATTCTCTAAAAAGGATTAACATAAGCAATAAAAAGATAGATAACCAAGATAAACATAGATTCACCACGTACAACATGGTAACTTCTTAGATAAAAACAAAAAAAGTCAAATAGTCAAAAGGACTAATGTGAAAACTTATAGATTCCAGAAAAAAAGCAAAGGGTTACATTCACCCTTTGCGGTAGATTCCAAATTAAGTTTCTATTAGCTGTGATTTACTATTGGACTGTGAGCGGTTTCTCAGATAACACCGTCTAGGTTGTAATTGTATATAGCCAGACTTGACCAACACAGCTATGCAAGAATTAGGGGTATATTCACATTACTCTAATGAGGGTGACAGATATAGAATTAGAGAGAGCAACTAGGGAGTAGTGCATGATTAGGTGAGCACGTTTGTTTAACCATGCGAGTTTTCCACGAATTTACTTTTTTGCATAATTAGAATAGATTTAGGAGTAGTTAGTAGTTTAATCAACCCACTCTTTAAAACCCTATATTTTTACTTGCTTTCTAAAAAAATATAAAAATACAAATTCGTTTCCTTCAATTCTAAATCTTTACATAGACTTAGTAACATACAATTCAAGGCCTACCCAAAACTATTCTATAGAGAAAAATAATAAACTCCCCTGAGTCTTGCTATACCTACACTACAACCGTTAGGTACTCTGCCTAGGAGGGATGTAAAACTTTTGTGGTACAACCTGCCGCATCAGTGACATGCATCCTGGCGCCTTTAGTATAAGTGCCCAGATAGTGCCAAAATAAATAGCACTTTAACGATGCAGAATTTTTATTTTGGTTAAGGTGACGGCCTCAGATACTCTAAGTGATGGTATCAGACACTACAAGTGACTCTGTCACACATTTATACCCAACGCCGTCAAAGTATAGCAGTGGAGAAAAACCCTAAAGATCAACAGCGAGCTGACGACGTCACATGCATAACCTGACGCCGTCAAAATGTATTTTCTATGAGAGGTGATTTGGATGACTAAAAACATGCCTAATTTTATGCCTAAACTGACGTGTCGACATTTTGTTGGTTGCAACGAAGGGACCCACTTTTTCATAGACTAATAAACTATTTTCACATAGCTTTAGGCATACAATTAGTCATATTTTTAGTCATCCTAAGCATTTCTCATTTTCTATATATATATATTCGCATTGTTTTCATAATTCATGTGGAACTTTTGTGGAACCCTTAGGAGCTGAACCCTAGATGATTTTCAAAGCTTATATGCTCTTTTTACCCTAAGACTTCTCATGCCTAATTGAGAAAAGCATTTATATGATGAATCATTCAATTATGATTTATTCTTCTTGTTTGAATATGTGTTCATCTTTTATCTCTATTAACATGTTAGACTAAATTTGATTAGTGTTCGCTTAGGATTGCATGAAACCTAGTTGTAATACTTAATCTACTATTTCTTGCTAGTTGTGTGTGGGTTATGTAGTTGAAAACTAGTTATGCTTCGTACCATAGCTAGACGTCAACTAAAACGCTACTAATTGATCTTATATCTTAAGTAATTGATTAGGCGGGTATTTATTGTTTGTGTTTGCTATTGGATAAGATTAACATTCCGATAGGCGTCGTTCACTTAGGCTTTCATATAGACGTGTGATTGACAAACCAAAAGTGGAAATAGGAAATACTTCACATTACACTAGCACGGGTGTGACAACGTGATAGATTACGTAGGAGAGAAATAGAGGTAGTGCACCCTAAGTAAAACGCTGCATTCCCCTATACGAAGTTCTCACCATGTTACATTTTCTTGCATATTAGGAGTAGTATTAGCTTAGTTCAAAATCCCTTTCTCCAAACTATTGACTTTAATTGCTTTCCTTAAATATAAAAATACAAAAAAGAATTCCTCTAGAGAACGATTAACCCTCTGGTCTTATCTATAATGCACTACAACAATTAAATACTCTGTGTAGGAGGGTTGTAAAACTTCGATGTTGCAACCTGCCACATCACTAACCTCAAACACATCTACAATCTAAACGGACCCTTATATTCTTTTAATCATATCGTCATTCAAATCTCTCATGTCATACCATATCAGAGTTAGCAAATTAATGATATTTTAAATGAAATATATTTTATTTCTTTACCTTATTATCAAATGAAAGCTAATTTTCTTAACCCATCTACATAACGCCCCTTTAAAATTCTTTGTTGGGGTCAAACTTAGATCAAGTTCTTACAAGTGTCTTCTCCTAACATTAAATAACTTCACATTTTTAATATCACTATTTCATGTTCATTGCTCATAATCAATGAATTTATGTAAGACTTAGTACTTAATTGCTATATATTTGTATTTTAGGTTTCAAAATGAGCATTAGACGAAAAGACACGGTAATGTGCAAGTAACGATGTTGGCGATGGTATAAATATTGGATGATGATGAGTGAGAAAGGAACGAATAATTCAATTTGATAGAAGATGGTAAGATGAAATACTCAAGGAAGCATAAACTTGTGATTAGAAGTTAATTATGGAAGGATCATAAACGACTCATGTAAAGAAACAAAGCCGAAAGTTGAAATCAAGTTTATGTGATGTCTTTAAAAGTTGTTGTAATATTTTGGCAATAACTTTTTCATAAAATCTCCTTTTTAGGTGATTCAAGTGGCCATGCAAAGAGAAAAGAGATATCTACAACTTTTATGTTTTGAGCTAAGCCATAAAATCAACCAAAATAATTCAAATTCGAGAGTGTTACAACGTAGCCAAAATTATCTTCTACGGCATCGCAAAGGTCGGTTAGGAAAAATGCTATAAATACAAACTCTAACTCAGGCCTAAAATAAGACTTGAACTTCCCTAGTTACTTCCCAGACGGTTTCTTAAGGTTTATTTCACCACTTTGGAGGCTGGATACAAGAGAAGCAAGATCTTAACTCTTAAACATTTGATTTACTTCGGTTTGCTTTATTTATTATATATGAACATGTTTTGAATATTGATTCTATCTTTTTGCTTTATGGGTTTGGTATCTGTATTTCTAGGCTAAGCTATTAGTGTTTGTTCTTTATGAAAGATCCTTAAAACTAATGGACATGATTTGTTTAGTTTAACTTAGTTCTTTGATTTGATAATTTAGAAGGTGTTTGTTTTATGGGTATAACTATGAGGGGGGATTTGATAATGCTTAAATTGAGTATGTTTTTAGTAGCGTTATATGTATTTTTGTATAAGTTGTTTGGCTATTTATCTGTAATTTTGTTACTTTATTGTATCAAAGTGTTTTTTCAAGTTTATTTGTAGCCAAGTACAGGAAATCGAAGGAAAGAACGAAGAAATAAAGTTTTACACGAGTACAAAGAATCCCGAGTCAAGACTAAAGATAAAAAGCATTTCAAGAATACAAGAGCTAATCATTCGGGCTTCCAAGTCCCAAGGATGAGCCTTAACGAAGATATACTGAAGTATAAAGACCCACAACCAAGCACGATTTAAACGGAGAGCTTAAACACAAAAGCGAGCAACATTCCCGTGGGGACGAAGCCCCAGCCGGCCGGCTGAGATGACGAGTCGGGCGGCTCGTCTACGTCTGATGTACCATTTTTGTCTTGAAGCTCCTTGAACGATCAAGAATGATCTAGACTTCTATTTCCTGGCATTATATGACATTTGGCCCCAAGTTAAGCATTAAATGTCCCTAGGTCTTCCTAGTAGTATAAATAGGGTCCTATGGCTAGTGTTTTCAACATATTATATTTTAATCAATCTAATGATACGTTGATCTACAGGTTCGGGGCGAGGGTGCTAATTGCCAAATGAGGACTTATTTATTTGTATCAATCAAAAAAAGAGAGAGATGATGTCAGGAGTAAACCGGTACTAGCTCCCCGTATTAGACTTCGACGCTCAAGTCAGATGAGGTTGTTAATAAATATGTGTTAAAAGAATAATGTTAAATAAGAGAGAGAAAAAAGTTATTTGTATTGGTGTTTCCTTTAAAAAATGACTTACCAATCTTCTATTTATAAGGGGGAAACGAACCTGATCTTGCCATTATATAAGAATCAGATATTACTTTCAGTTAGAAAATATTCTCATATCACATGAGCATTTAATGAATCCAAGTCATCTCTTATCTTTGGAAAGAAACTTGCTTCATATGATTCTAGATAACTATTTAATTTATTTCCATCCCACGTAATACAAGTCTTTCATTTCATTTATTTGACCTGCTACTTGTGTATTATAATATTTATGCTTTACTAGCCACACATCCATGCATGTATATATAACCATGCATACGTAAGTACATCAAATATTTAGCATATACCTAGCCTACCACTATCAAGCCCCCAAGGCTATGATATCTAAAAATTATGAGAATGTCATGGCTATCTCGACAAAAATAAGGTAAGGTTGATGATTGTGTATGAAAGCTTTGTTACAAAGTCTGATCGTCTAATGTTTTGATTGGGTTCGAGTGACAGTCATCGTCTTAACTGTGGCTATAAATTTACATATTATTCATATCTTCATCTCAAGCACATCTCAAAGAAGTTCTTATGTCTTCTCCAAACGACGTTGATGATAAAACAGGTATGTGATATTTGGGTATTGCATATAAGATGATACTTCTTACAAGTGTGTTTTTGTTTTGTAGGGTTAAACCTGTTAAAGTTGTTGGATGGTGAGAAAGCTTCGCATGGGGAGAAATCTCCTGGTCAAGGGCCTCCTATGATATACCACCCGATTGATTTTCCCACAGACCTGGGCTCGTTTGGTAATGAGTTCCGGCTACCGAAAGGGAACTTTAAATGTTGAAGTAGCTCCGATGTGATCCCGTTGGAAGATCATCCTCCCTCCTGTATTAGCGGAGGGGATGTGAACATGACAGAGATGGAACATGAAAATCAATTTGTCGCGGAGCAAGCCTATGATCACCCTTTTGAGCAACAGGCTTTTGGGTGTCTAAATAATCAACCTGACTTTGCACAGGAATTAGCCATAGCTCAATCGCTAAACGCAGTTATGGAGCAGAGTTTATGCAACTTACAGGCTGAAAATGAAGATTTTAAGGCTAAATGTGAGTTGGCGTTTTCGAGTTACAACAACATGTTGTCGGACCTTAACAAGTCAAAACAACATGAGGTCGACTTGAGCAACATGTTGTCGAAGGTTTATAGGGAAAAGACCAACTTAACTGATGATCTAGCCTGGGTTTTGAAGAAGGGTATTCCCCGAGATCTTAAGAGGGTTTTTAAGAGTGATGAGTTTCAATGAGAGATTTCAAAGTTGCTCCTTATGATGCTAGAGGAAAACCGTCATCAGGATCCTCGAAACGACTTTGTGCCGCAAAGGGTTACTAAAGCCATAGCGGGTTTAAAAAACATCAAGTGGGGATGTATGAACGACGTGATTGGTGCCCCTGTATAATTACTCAGTTATGTATTGCGTCATCATGGTGAACACTCGGGCCAGGGGCCGAGTGCTTAAGGTCGAGTCGTATGGTTGGTCGTAATGTATAATAGTAAGTGATAAAGTTTGATATGTAGCCACTTTTGGCTTTAGATGATGTGTGGCTACTCGGATATGTATCGTCTTTTGTTTCGTGTGTGATATATCTTTGTAAAATAAAAATGGTTTTAATGTACGAGTTGTTTGTTTGAAGATTGGTGTTGTGGTTCAATTAAAAGTGAGTTCCTGTTTGCACAGAGGAAGGAGATGACTTCATGTAGAACTCTTGTATATTATTACTAGTATTTTATTCTTGTATGTGAAACATATTGTTGGTGTAACTTTTGACTCCAATCTATTGTTGTATGTGGGATACTAAAAAATGTATATCTATTCAAAAAATATGTCTTTGAGGCTGAATAGTAAAAAAATTCAATAAAAAAATTTTGTTATAAAATTAATGCGTAATTGCATGTGTGTAAATATGTAAACATAACATATTTTTATGTAAGTTGTGCATGTAGCTTCTGTTGTTAGATGAAAATGTAAACTGTGATATAAATTGTGAAGTGATATATGTGAAAACACATATCCTTTTTATATCAAAAATGTCTCATAAAAGATAAAATTGTGCATAAAATGCTTGTATATTGCTTGTTTTGTCTTTGTGATTGTGTAGGTACGGATATTGCAAAAATCTCAAGAAAACGGTCAAAACCAAACAAACACGGACACGGGAAAGGAAAGAGAATACAAGAGCTGGGAGAATGTTATCAAAGGTCAACAAAAGTCAACCCTTGGTCAACCAAAGTCAACTCACTAAATGACAAAACCCAAAAATACCAAATCAGTCCCTCAAAGAAAACCAAATTGCAAAAATAGTCCCTAAACCCTAACGGTGTTAACTCTTTAATTTATAAAGAGTTAACACCCGTTAACTCTTATATAAACCCAAATCCAAAACCTTACCCCGGCCCAAAACCCTTTATAAGCCCAAACTCAAACGAGTATAACCCCGGGTCAAAAGAAAAGTCAAACACACCCCTTTTATACAAGTTTTTACGCGGGAAATATTGTTACTACTATTCACCTTCTTCTTCGATTTACCTCGGGCTCAAAACAAAGGGTAAATTCAAATTAAGGACGTGGCTCATTAATTCAGGTGGCAAGGTACAAGTCAGCACCATAAAACGTCATTGAGGAGCTTTGATTGGCAAATTCCCAAAAGAGAAGACACGTGAGCATGAGAAGAAACACAAGGGGAATGGATAATTTGCACTATAATGAGTGCAAAAGAAGCACACGAGGCCTGACATACGGAATGCCACGCTGGCAATCCGTGTGCTCCTCAATCTAATCCAACGGCTCAAAGATGGTATCCAATGATTGCTAAGATTCAAGGGACAAGATTGATGGGAGCATATAACAGACTAAGGACCTAGAAGCTTCATCCAGGCCTATAAATAGAAGCCTTCATCACTCACAAGAGAATTATCTAGGAGTAGAACTTAGCGTAGCTTTTTAAGTAGCTTTTAAATTGTAATTTTCCTTTTCAAGTAATGTTTTAAAGTAATTTCAAGTTTCACTTTTGTAATCAAGCACCTTTTATTAATAAAAGTTTAAGTTTCTTAATTGTGTATTTTGTTTTTCATTAAATGGTTAAATAAGCTCTGATTTGTTAAAATAAGCTCTTAAGCTACTCATAAGCTGCTCATCTAAGCTCAAAAAGCTTAAATAAGCTTTATAATACTCAAATACTCCCTCAATTACCTCAGCTCAAAAATGGATGATGGATCAAACCTGGAAGGATCCATAGACCTCACTGGCTTATTCTAAATCAGCCAGAGCTTGTAGACATAAGCTCTTGTTGAGCAATAATCCTTATTTAGCTGGGATTCAGGTTCTATAACTCATTTACCTTTCTGTTTTAAATATTTTAGTATAATTCTGCTTATTAGCTTAGCATTTAGTTTTACTGTCTTAATTTTCTAGCTTAATTCTGCTTATTAGTTTGCTTATCAGTAGTTAAACCTGTCTTATTATGCTTATGAACGTTGTTGCTTATTTGTTTTTATAATTATAATGCTTAGATCTTAGTTTTCTTCATAATCTATCACAAATCATTAAACACAAAAAAAAGTAGCTTTAGTTACGTAGCTTATTAGTTTGGCTTATTTTGCTCTTTGTTATTTTGCTTATCATAGTTGTCTTATACGCACTTGTTATCTGGTAATTAGATGTGAGCTTTTGAAATTTCTATTTTCTAAGATAAAATGGAATGGATCTGAGTTAAAGGGGTGGTTTGGGTCAGCATGCACTACATAGTTTAGTGTTGTTTTTTAGCTTCTTAGTCTTTTTGTTGTTGTATTTAAAAACTCAAATTTAGGATTCGTTTAAAGCTGTTTTTATATGTTGAGGAATTAAGTTCAGTTGTGTCTTTTCATAGTTTAATACACTTATTAGTTCAAACCTGTTAATTAGAATTTGCATTATTAGCTTAAATCAGTTCTAGCTTTTGCATTTACTTAATTTACATTTAAACTTGTGTTTTAGAGTGTTAGAATAGTCTCAATAGGCCTGCATTTTTCTAGTTTAAATTTGGGTCAATTGTGTCAAGTGCATCAGCAGTTATAATAGACAAACTTCCATTTTCTAGCTTAATTTTTAGAGAGTTAAAATAGTTTTTAGCTTTTGCTTTTCATAATACAAATAGCTTTAAGGTCATTAATCATCTTTTTCAATTTTCTTTTTCAAAATAAGCTATCTTACTAATCTGTTTTTAAACTGCAAAAGTGATCTTTTCAAATCCAAAGCAAACTCAGAACCTACTGAGTCTTAAGCCTGTTTTCTTAGTGCTCTTTCATTAAGCTAATTTGTTTCAAAACCATTTTTAGAAGCATTTTTAGGAAGCTTATTAGTTATAAAATAAGCTTGCATAAGCCATTTCCCCACAAGGATCCAAGAGCATATCTAAAAATAAGCTCAAAGATCCCTGTAGGGACTGTTTGGGTCTCAGGTTTTGTCAAGTGCTTATTTTAGTTTTTATAGCTTATTTTCTTAAACTTTTGCTTAATTTGTTCTTAAATTAGCTTATTAGGTTAAGTTTAAATAGTTCTTAGTTTAAGTATGTCAGCTTATTGCTTAATTTACATTTTTTTCATTAAAAACCAAAAACACAAGTCAGTAGGCCTATAGTTTTTCCTAGCTACTTTTTTAGTTTGCTTAATTAGATTTCAAAATGTGTATTGCTTATTGTTAGTAGATTTTTAGCTGTTCTTTAAACAAGCTTGTTAAGCTTTAAGCATTAAGTATCCACTAGCTTATAGGAATTTCCAAGCTAAAAGATAGCCAGTGGGCTGTTTGGTTAAATGTTTCCTCTTAAAAAGCTTATTTAGATTTTAAGCTTATGGGCTTAGCCTCTGTGCTTATTTCTAATTAAGTTTAGCCCATTAGGGTAGTCTTAGTATCATTAATACGCTTATTGTTCTTTAGTTATAGCTTTTAGTTCTTAAATTTGAATAAAACCAAAAATAAATAAAATGAAGTGTTTCCTGTCATATTTTAAGCTGTTTCATAGCTTATTTAGTAGATTTCATAAAAAGCTTCTTTTATAAAAATTGTTAGTTTATAGCTTATCTACAACTTTGCTTTTATAAGTTTTCAAAAAAAAAAGTAAAGGTGGAAATCGGGGGTGAGCAAGGCTCGAACCCCCGACCTCAACACCCTCAACCCTTTTATAACAACACAACACACACCTAACTACCAACGCGCCCTGGGGTCTTTTTCGTTAAAGCTTTACAAAATTTAACTCTTATACACATTTTACCCATTATAGCTTATAAGCTGTTTTTAGTTATTACACGCTTATTCGATAAGCTTGTGTATCAAGTTTATTTTTCTAGGGTTCTTTAATTAGTTCAAGATATTTTTATGTATTTTTTCTAGGAATTTTTATAATTAGTTAGTATTTTTAAACATTTATTTTTTTAATAAAAAATTTAAAAATCATAAAAAATAGAAAAATAAATCAACAAATATATAAATCTTTCTTAGAAATTTTTTAGGAAAATTAGTTTTACTTCGTAGGGTTTAATTTGCAAAATTTCATTTTTTTAAAGAACGGGATTCGTTCCCGTTTACATTTTTCGTGTTTTAAAGCTCATTTCAATTCCGTTTTTTTATCTAGTTTTCTTTAAACTTACTTTTTAGGACAATTAGAGTCTATTTAAAAAGAAAAATTCAATTTAGGTTTTTAATTTTAGAAAATTTTGGGTTTTTAACTGCCGTTTAGGGTTACCGTTTTGCGTTTTAGTTAAAGATTTGATTTCCGTTTTTGTTTTCGTGCTAAATTGTTATCATTTGTTATTTTAAATTGTAGAATTAGATAATCAAATCATCTTGTTTTCCAATTCACAATTATTGTCGACATCAAACGTTTAGTTTCAATTTCAAAATCGTTGGGATTAACGGGACCCGAGAATCATACTTCCCGGTTAATATACGTATTATATTATATATATTTGTGAAGATTTTCCTTTTTACCTTTGTCCTCAAGGGTAATTTGGTAATTTTCCATCATATTATATTTTATATTTACGTGTGTTGCTTTACTAGCAATCAATTTTTGGCGCCGTTGCCGGGGATTTGTGATTAAGATTCTCTCGTTTGAAGTTTGTTGATCGTGATTTGAAGACCCTTTCGTTTTTGAAAGTTTTGTTTTTGTTAAAAAATAAAAAATAAAAAAAATTATAAAATATAAAAAAGTAAAAAATATTTTTCCTTTCTTTTAGTATAATTGCTTATAAAATAGAATATAAAAAAAATCAAAAAATATAAAATAATTTGTCCAAAAAAAAAAAAAATAAACAAAGTTGGTAAAAGAACACCAACAAATAATACCTTCAATTGAGGTATTATCCATTAGTAAGTTCCCAACTCGAATCAAAGATTTAAAAACTTACCATTTGTGTCATTTACGAGGAACGACTCACCTTAAAAAGTAAAAATTTTAAGAGTTACCGTGAAGTAAATTTGATTATTTGGTTCAAGTTGTCTATCTCGTTATCCGTTAAAATAGATTGTTAAAAAAAAAATTATTAGTTTAAATTTATTTTTCGATTTTGTGCCATCTCGCATCGTTCTCAAACCCGCAAAACTTAACCGTCAAACAACAAGCCCCACCGGCTGTTGCTAGAACCATTTTTATTTAGAAGAACCTTTGATAATCCCTCCCCTCGTTTCGATGGCGATAACTGGACTATGGCGGAATTGCTCCAAGCCACCCACCTGAGGGTTCCGAGGAAGCAATCGTATTTCCGGAATCATGCTAATTTTGAGTTAAAGCATGGTTTGATAAATCTTATTCAAAACAAGCAGTTTTTCGGACATGATAAAGAGGATCCACATGCTCACATCTGTTATTTCAACAAAATCACCTCAACGATTGAGGATTCCCAGATGTCCCGAGCACGTCAATTAAGCTTATGCTTTTCCCATTTTCTCTCGAAGGTTTAGCCCGGATTTGGCTAGAGAAAGAACCTCCTCGATCAATTTTGACATGGGATGATCTTGTTTCAAAATTCATTAATCATAAATTTCTTCCGCTTCAAAACGGACAAATCTTCGATACGAAATCATGAGATTTTCAACAAAGTTTTGGGAATCATTTTACGAGGCTTGGGAATCTATTAATGATTCTCTTCGAGAATGACCACATCATGGAGTTTTCGGGATTACATCAAACTAGATACGGTTTTACAATGCTTTGAAATGCTAATGATCAAAAGTATTGGAATTCCGCTGACGGGTGGAAAACTTTTTGGGAATTTGATGCCTCGTGAAGGCTTGAAAATTATAGAGAGTTAAGAATACAAAGTTCGTAATTCAGAAACAAGGAGTCCATTGCCAAAGTAAGTTCAAATTTCATCTACCCCCCGGGATTTCCACCAGATGTTGCTGCCTCTTACAACCGAAGTTTCTGAACTTAAGAATATGATGAACGACTATGCTTATCGGACAAGGCAATAAAGCCTCAAGCTCCCGTGCCCGTAAAACGCGGCGAGCAAAGTAGTGTAATATTGTGGAGGTGCTCATTCTTATAGAAATTGTCTGCCACGATGGATTGTTTATCGAGTACAAACATTCAAGCGTACGTTTCACAAGCTGCTGCAGTAATTTCAATCAAGGAAAAACCAATTCTAGACTCCGGATGGTTGCAAACCAAATCCAACCTCTAGGTTTTTCCTCCGATCAAAAAAAACAATCAAAAACTGTTTCAATCAGAATCAAGGGAATAATTTCAACCAAAATCGAGGAACCAATTTCAATCAAAACCGTGGAAATAACTTCTACCAAGGACAAGTGTATCAACCTCCGACTAGTCAACCACCGGTTTACCAAGCTCACCCTTATCAAGCTTCAGCTTCGCAAATGCAAGGTGTTTCAAAGACTGATTTTGAGAATTATGTCAAGGCTAATGATGCAATATTAAGGAATATGCAAAATCAAGGCCAATGATTACAAAACCAGATGACAAATTTAACAAGAGAGCGCTCTATCTAAGTTCGTAAATTCCAATACCGCTTCAACTTCGAGTTCAGGTTCTCTTCCAAGTAACACCGTTACTAACCCGAAGGAAGACTTGAAGGGTATTACTACCCGAAGCGGGGTTGCTTATCAAGGACCTACGATTCCTACTACTTCTCCTAAAGTAGTAGAACGTAGAACTGAGGTGACAAAGGACACGGTTTTTCCTACTAATAACGGAATTACTGAAGACGTCCAACCTCCGGTTGTCCTAGTTGAAAACAAAAATCCAGTTTCTGAGCCAGTTGATGCTCCCGTTAGTGCGCCGATGCCTAACCCGAAACTGTCGATTCCTTATCCTTCAAGGCGAAATGATGAGAAGCGCCGTGAAAATGCTAACGAACAAAAAGAGAAATTCTACGAAATCTTTAAAGATATGAGTTTCGAAATTAGCTTCATGGATGCTTTGACTCTTATGCCCAAATTTGCTTCAACTCTTAAAGCCTTAATCGGAAATAAAGAAAAGCTTAGTGAGATGGCTAGAACCCCTTTGAACGAACATTGCTCGGCGGTCATACATAACAAGTCTGCCCCGAAAATACTTGGGGACCCCGGCAGATTCTTTATTCATGTAAAATTTCCCGGAATAGATGATGTGCTTAGCCTTGGCCGATCTTGGCGCTAGTAATAAAATCTCATGCCATTTCCATGTGGAAAAAAAGTCAACCTTCCAAACCTGACTCCAACGTTCATGACACTAGAATAGCGGGGGACCGTTCGAATCTCCCAACCGATCGGTATTGCTAAGATGTCAAGTTAAAGTGGTGTATTCAAGTTTCCAGCCGGTTCGTAGTCGTCGATATTTTGAACCAGCCATCGGTACCTCTAATTCTCGGGAGGTGTTTTCTTTAAGACCAGGTAGTGCTTTGATAGGACGTGTCGAAGGTGAATAAACCTTTCGAATAGACAGTGAGGCCATTACGTATAATCTGAATCAAACTTCGAGATACTCGTGAACTATATTGTATCGGCGATCGAATCGACGTTGTTGAATTAGCTTGTGAGGAGTATTCTCAGGAAGTTCTAGGATTTTCCAACGTGATTGCGAGTGGCAATCCCACTCCCGGATATGACCCGATAGTTTCAAATTCTTCTCCGACTCTCACTCCTTCGGGGGATAATGGATTTTTCTACTTCTTTGAAGAATTGATGGGGCTGGATGCTTTTTCATGCTCTAGCCGGACGATCAACTTCACGGAAGTTGAGTGAATCTACTTATGACCGAAGGGGACATTCGCTATCTCGAAGCACCTTAAATTGTGATCCTTTCACCTCCTCGAACCTAGGGAAAATTATTTACCAGAAATTAGAAAGGAACTTAAACTGTGTGAAGCTAAACTGCCTAATCTTCCATTATGAACCTCTGAGGTTCGAACTTAGGGTATTACCGCCTCATCTCGAATATGCATTTTTGGAAGACAACAACAAGTTGCCAGTCATAATTGCCAAAGATTTGAGTGTCGATGAAAAGACCGCTCTCATAAAGGTTCTAAAGTCCCGGAAGCAAGCCATTGCTTGGAAACTCTCCGACATAAAGGGTATTAACCCAAAATTTTGTTCTCATAAAATTCTAATGGAAGAGGACTACGAACCAGCGGTCCAACATCAGAGAAGGGTTAATCCAAAGATCCACGATGTCATTAAAAAAGAGGTTGAAAAACTTCTTGACGCTGGATTAATCTACCCAATCTCGGATAGTCCTTGGGTAAGCCCAGTGCACTGTGTGCCAAAGAAAGGAGGAATGACCGTAACTGGACCAATGATGAAAATGAGTTAGTACCAACTAGACTTGTAACGGGATGGAGATGTTTGAATTGATTTCGTAAGTGTGAACGAAAGCAACCTGGATGGACCACTTCCCTTTGCCGTTTTTCATGGATCAAATGCTTGAGAGACTCGCGGGAAATGAATTCTATTGTTTCCTCGACGGTTTCTCGGGTTATTTCCAAATTCCAATTGATCCAAAAGACCAAGAAAAGACCACATTCACCTGCCCATACGGAACGTTTGCTTACCGCCGCATGCCTTTTGGCTTATGCAATGCACCAGGCACGTTTCAGAGGTGTATGATGGCAATCTTCCATGACATGATTGAAAAGACAATGGAAGTCTTCATGGATGATTTCTCGGTTTTTGGAAATTCTTTTTCTACGTGCCTCACCAATCTAGATAAAATGCTTAAACGGTGTGAAGACACTAATTTAGCTCTAAATTGGGAAAAAAGCCATTTCATGGTTAAAGAAGGTATCGTATTAGGACATAAGATCTCGAAGAAAGGAATTGAAGTCGACAAAGCCAAGATCGATGTGATTTCTAAGCTACCTCACCCAACCACCGTCAAGGGTATTCGAAGTTTTCTCGGGCATGCTGGTTTTTACCGTAGATTCATCAAAGATTTTTCAAAGATTTCTCGACCCATGACCCACCTTCTTGAGAAAAACACCCCGTTTATCTTTTCAGAAGAATGCATTCAAGCCTTTCAGACTCTAAAAAAGAAATTAACCGAAGCTCCAATTCTGATTGCCCCCAATTAGGACCAACCTTTTGAACTCATGTGCGATGCAAGTGATTATGCAATAGGTGCGGTTCTAGGGCAAAGGATTGAGAAGCATTTTAGACCAATTCATTACGCGAGCAAAACGATGACCGAAGCGGAATCAAACTACACAACAACGGAAAAAGAGATGCTTGCAGTAGTATACGCTTTTGAGAAATTTCGATCATATCTTATCATGAATAAAAGTGTTGTTTGCACGGACCATTCCGCTTTAAAATACCTTTTCAACAAAAAAGATGCCAAAGCAAGATTGCTTAGATGGGTTTTACTTCTCCAAGAATTTGATTTTAAAGTAATTGATACCAAAGGAGCTGAAAACTATGCTGCCGATCACCTTTCACGTCTAGAAAACCCGTATGAGAATGTTTTTGATCCTAAGGAGATTAACGAAACCTTTCCTCTTGAGACATTGAATACGGTGACTTCTCGTGATAACCAAAGTACTCCGTGGTTTGCCGATATAGCAAATTACCACGCGGGGAATTTTCTCATCAAAGGAATGTCAACTCAACAAACAGAAGAATTTTTTTCAAGAAATTAAGCACTATTTTTGGGATGATCCTTATCTTTTTTGTATATGTGCGGATCAAATCATCCGAAGATGTGTATTTGGACAAGAAGCTCTTGAAATCCTCAAGGCTTGTCATGAAGGACCCACCGGGGGCCATCATAGTGCCAACATCACCGCTCGGAAAGTATTTGATGCCGGTTTCTTTTGGCCTACCATATATCAAGATGCTCATTCAATGATCAAATCTTGTGATGCATGTCAAAGACAAGGCAAAATTTCACATCGAGATGAGATGCCTCAAAATGCTATCCAAGTTGAGAAATTTTTTGATGTATGGGGCATTGATTTATGGGACCTTTTTCCGTCATCAAGAGAGGAAACAAAATACATAGTTTGTTAGCCGTCGATTATCTTTCCAAATGGGTTTGAAGCCAAGGCGCTCCCCACCAACGATGCTAGGGTAGTTGTCAAAATTTTGAAATCCCTTTTCTCCCGATTCGGTGCACCGAGAGCTATCATAAGCGATCGTGGGACCCATTTCTGTAGACAAGAAAAATGCAAAAATTGATAACGTCATGTCCCTAATAGTGGGCCAACATTGTCTTTCTACACCTTACCACCCTCAAACTAGTGGTCAAGTCGAGGTGACGAATCGAGGACTTAAAAGAATCCAAGAAAGGACGTTGGCGCAAAACCCGTACCTCATGGTCCGACAAATTAGACGATGCGTTGTGGGCATGTAATGACAAATTTGCTAAAGTAATGTCTAAGTATGGGGTCACTCATCGTCTTTCTACCGCTTACCACCCTCAAACGAGTGGTCAAGTCAAGGTATCGAATCGTGGTTTGAAACGTATTTTAGAAAGAACTGTTGGAAAAAACCGTGCCTCATGGTCCGATAGGCTTGATGACGCTTTATGGGCATTTTGTACCGCTTATAAGACTCCAATTGGTTGCACACCTTACAAGCTCGTGTATGGAAAGCCGTGTCATCTACCTATCAAATTAGAGCATAGAGCGTATTTGGCATTAAAACATGCTAATTTCGATCTTAAAACCGCGGGCGATCACCGAAAGCTGCAACTTAATGAGCTTAATGAGCTTCGTGATCAAGCATACGAGAATTCTTTGATTTATAAGGAGAGGACAAAGAAGCTTCACGACTCAAAGATCAAAAACCGCATTTTCAATGTTGGTGATCAAGTCTTGCTTTTCAACTCTCGTCTAAATATATTCTCGGGAAAGCTTAAAACCCGATGGTCCGGCCCTTTTACTATAACCGATGTTTTTCCATATGGCACTGCAAAATTATCTCATTCTGACGGATCAAACTTCAAAGTGAATTGCCACCGACTTAAGCACTACTTCGGAGGGGACACACCAACCATGGTTGTCCCGGATCTCCAAACTTTCCCTAAGGACGAATGAATTCAGGGATCGAGTCAACCTATGTGACTCGGTTACCAAAAGCAAAGCGCTTCGTGGGAGGCACCCCATGCTTATCCATTTTCTATTTCTAATGTGTTGTAAGGAGGCTTGTACTCTTTCGTTCTTTGTGTTTGTTGTTTACTTGTGATTGTTTGTAGGATTGAACCCAACTTTTCTAAAGACTCTCGTGTTCGGTGTTTTGTTCCGGTCCACTCGAGCTTCCTAACCTTTGCTTGCCATTAGTTTAGGGAAATCCGATATCCTAAAGATTATTATCGTCTAACATTTATCTTATAGCACACTTAATAAACGGCTTAAGATTTTTATGATACTTTCTTCATGTTTAGGTTATGCATTCGACCTTTTTGAGTTCTAGTATGGGGTTTTTAAGTCTTAGGCTAGGAAACATTGAGGACAATGTTTGATTTTAGTATGGGGTAGTATATCTTCGATATTATCTTGCCTACTTTTACCCGTTGTTCTCACGTACCCCGTTTTCCCACCAAAATTTTCAAAAATATGAAAAAAATTTAAAATAAAATAAGTGTTTTTGTCACAATTTTGACTTTCTTGCTGGGTAAGAATAAGAGTAAATTTTGACCTGATCGAGCGTGTTGAGCTCTAGCTTGTTCCTTAACTTTTAGGCTAAGCGTTCGCTAATTCGCGAAGAACGAAAAATGATAGAGTTAAGTATGAGTAGGATGCTAAACAAGGATTATTTGGAAATCTTAAGAGCTCATGTATGTAACTTGTTGCTTTTTCTCCCATAAGCTCTTAACCGGATTAATATACGTGCTGTTTTTGGAGATTAAACTTAAATCAACAATTTTTATGTAATATATATAGCAAAAATTTTAGTCTTAGTTCAAATTTATACTTGAATTTTTCAAAAAGAAGTCTTCTTTAAATAAATAAATATATATATATATATATATATATATATATATATATTATATTTTATATTATATATATATATATATATATACTATATAGTATATATATAAGATAAAATGATCTATAAAAATTAATATATTAATTAAACTGCGCCCCGTCGAGCTGATTGTAGTTTATACTCTTGCCGGCTCACAAACCGTGATGTGGTACGTCTTCTAAAGAAACCGGCCCCCCCCCCCCCCCCATCCCCCCCCCAGTACTCATAAAGTCCTGAGACTGATTAAATGTTTGAGCATCCTTGTCGCTCACCACTCACCGATGTTGCAGCCTTCTTAAAGGTCGAGGGTTACAATTGCATAAATGTATAAATAGTTAAACTAAATTAATAATTGACTTCTTTTTGTTAAATTCAAATATGATTTTGCACTTTGACTATTCTATTTTATAAGCTATGAATATCCGGGAAACCTGATGTGTTTTTGAACCTAAAGTGTCCGTGAGTCTACGATTACTAGTCTCTGTGGTGGTGTAAAAAGCCTGTCACTTAGCTTAAGGTGGGATGTGCCGAGACGAAAGTCGCTACATGGGATGATCTCGCCTTTAAACTCATTATTCTAAGGTGGAACGTAAAGCATAGTATGTTGCAAAAAGTTGATCCATGGTTGAAATTCAAGATAGCACACTCACTTAAGATATAATGAATGTCGGGAGTAAAAAGTTCACAAGTTGCAAATATGAGTAGTGTTAGCATCCTTACTGATATTTAGCTGTGATTTTGTTTTAAGCTTGGTTTGGATAAGTGAAAAGTCAGGAACGATGAATTTATCCTTTTTGGGGCATTCTCGGAATCGAAATGCATCTTGTTCTATGATCCCTAACAGTTATGGAAATAACGAAAGTCGAAATAATCTCAATAATATTATTAATATAATATTAAAAATAAATAAATAAATGGAAAAGTTTTAGAAAAATGGGAAATGAGGTGTTTTATAACTTGTGATCTCTTAACTCTCTCCACAAAAATCTTTGCTACTTTTCAAAGGTTTAGTTAAGGGAAGTTTTGAGGTATTTGGTTATAGAGCATATAATATTGCGTGAGGACACGCAATCGCTTAGTTTGAGGAATTTTGATATGTGTGAAAACACATATCTATTTTATATCAAAATAGGCCCTAAAAAGACAAAATTGTGCTTTAAATGCTTGAATACTGCTTGTTTTGTCTCTGTGATTGTGTAGGTGCGGATAAAGCAAAAAATATAGTAGAGTAGATAACAGTCACAAAAAACGGTACGTGTGTGGACCTCGAGAACGGAGAAAGAGCACGCAAAGAGCCGGGAGAAAGCTATCAAAAATCAAGAATGGTCAACTCAAGTCAACCTTTGGTCAACTTAAGTCAAACCACAAAAAGACAAAACTCTAAATATTTCCAAATCAGTCCCTCATTAATTCCAAAATTACAAAAATAACCCTTAGAGCCCTAACGGTGTTAACTTCTATTAATAGAAGTTAACACCCATTAATTTTTACATAACAAATCCAAATCCAACACCCGACCCATTCCTTTTATAAAAAGCCCAAGTCAAAATAGTCAAACGCACCATTTCAGTTAAAATATAGGCGGGAGGGGGAAAGGGAAGAGATAATCGCGGAAAAACGTTTATTACTCGTTCAAACTCGTCAGCCTTCGTTTATCCACAGGGATAAATCAAAGGGAAAATCTTAATTGAGGGCTAGAATTGGGTAATTCAAGTGGTAAATATGTAATCGTTGGCAGAGTTATTACATTAATCAAGCCCTATAATTGGTCAATCCAAAGCATGCGAAGGGAGCGTTGGATAGTAAAGAAAGAACAAGAGGAAGGATTTTTACCCTGAAGGTACACACAAAGAGCACAAAGGCTTCTAACACTCGGTTGCCAACACTTGGCAATCCGGTGTCTTGTTGACCTTCCAATCTAATTCCCATTAACGACCAAGATTAATCATCCAATGATTGAAGGAATGTACGAACAAGATTGAGAGGAGGTGTAACTGAATTTAGACCTAGAAGCTTCCCTGGTGGCTATAAATTCTAGCTTCTCACTCACTCAGAGATATCTCTTTTTTGCTATTTTAGTTAAAAAGCTCTTTTGTATTTTTTGTAATGTTTTATTTTCAAAAGCTCTTGTAATTTCCTTTTATCTAGTATTGTAATCTGTTTTCAAGTTTAATACAAATCCTCAGGACAGTTTTCGTAAATTGTTTTTCAATTTAGAAGTTTTCTAAATTTCTCAAATGATTTTGGTATATGTTGCATAAGCTTGGTCTTGTAAGCTCATCTTTAAGCTCTACACAAGTCTCTATGCTTGTGTTTGTGCTCGATTGTTCATTTAATCTATTCAAATCAGTAACATAGATAAGTACCTTTGCTTATTGAATTTTGTGGTTTATGGAAGGGAAGGATAGCAAATGATGAGCTTCATGGGACATTACTGGCTTATTTAAATAAAGCAGAGCTAGTAGACAAGCTCTTTGGCCTTTTAAGCTTTTGTTTTAGCTAAAAGCTTATTGTAAGTCTTCATTTCAAATTCTGTTTTAAATACTTAGTGTAGTTTTGCTTATTTGCTTATCAATTGCTTAATCTGCTTTCTAGTTGCTTATTTGTGCTTTCTATTATCTTATTTTGCTTATTAGTTATGTCTTTTAATATGTTTTTAGCATTATATAATTATAGATCTTAGTGTTTCATAATCTGTCATAAAATCAATTAAAAAACCAAAAATAATTAGCTTAGCTTGTAGATTTTTGATTCTAGCTTAATTGATCTTTGATTTATGATTATCAAACTTGTTATAAGCTAATTGATATCTTGTACTTAGGTTTTGCTAGCTATATTTTAAAATCTAAAGTTTAAATGGATTAGGCATTAGTTAAACAGGTGTTTGGATTAATGCAATTTAACCTTAAAAAGTAATGAGCTAAAGTGCATTGCATTGAACCAGTCTTTTAATTCATTTAAAATAAGTTGTATAAGAGATTTCGAAGTTAGTCTAAAAAATTCAAGTAGTTAAGGTTATATTTTGTTGTCCCTGACTTGGGGAGGTATTTGCATCACTCCATCATACTCGCACCACCCTTAAGCTAGCTATGTGATTTTGGATCACAAGCTTTCATAAGCTTGGATCTTGTTTGTGTTGTGATTATACACACTCATTTTGAGTGTCTAATGCAAGTGAGACTCATTTGGTCACCTGCATATGATTCTAGCAACCCTTGCCAAGTGCATCAGATAGGTAGACTGCAGTGTCTACTTATAGTCCCTTTTTGATCATATTTAAGCTAGTTTAAATAGGTTTTAGTTGATAAAATTCAGTAAATCTTTAGTTTACATATAGGATAGGTTAGGATTAAACTGGTTTTAATTTTCTAGCTTGTTTAACTAGTTAAATTTAAGCTTATTAATTTCTCTAAAATTCCTAAAAAGCCAAAAAAACAGTTAGTAACTAGTAATTAGCTTCTAAATTAGAATTTCTAGATTTATAGAATAGATTTTACTGGATTAGAATTATTCTTATAAGTTGTTTATCTAGTTTTCAAAAGCTCAGCTTCTGTTTTAGCTTATTATAGATTTTAGCTTAATTGGTTTTTGATTTTTAAGTGCTTTTTCCTGAGTTTGCTGATTTAATCAATAGCTTTAGAGGTCTTTAAGTGTTTTTCAGTTAAGGTAGCTTATTAAAATTAGCTTCTATATATCATAAGCATTTTAGACAGTTGGAATTAATGAAAATGGTCTTAAATTGAATTGTGTGCAAGCAAATTAGTGAAATTTAGTTATTTTTAACTCTCAAAAGCTTTGTTTCTGTAAACAGCCTATTTCACAAGCTCCTTTTAATAAGCTCTATTTGTTTTTAACTCTTTTTAAAAAGCATTTTCTTTTTTAGATTTAAGTATTTTTTTAGAAAGTTCAAGTGCAGTACTAAGGTGCTTATTTTGCTAGCTTATTTTTAAGCTCAAAGTGTCTTAAGGATGTTTGGGAATTGTTTTAAGATTAGGTTATTAGTTTTCTAGCTTATTTAGTTGCTTATTTTTAGTTACTATTTAGCTATTAGCTTAGGTTAGCTTTTCTACGAATATTTAGTCTTAATTTTAGCTTAATTAAGGTTTCTAGCTGATTTAGTTTAAGGGGAAAACCAAAAAAAGTAGACTGTTATTTTCTGTGTCATTATAAGCTGTTTTAACAACTTATTTAGAGCTTTTTCACAAAACAGTGGTGTCTTTTTTTTGTATTAAAAATGCTTATTTTCAAGTGCTTTAACAACTTTTGTTCTTTAAGTTTTTTTTTTAAAAGGGGAAGTGGAAATCGGGGGTTTGAGGTAGGCTCGAATCGAACCCACACGACCTTAACACCGCAACCCCTTTATAACACTACACACAACCACACCCCCCCCAAAAACCTTTTTTTTTTTTTATTTACCGCTGCGCCCTTGGGTCTATTCCATTATTTACCTTGCTTTATTAAATCGCTTATACACGTTTTGGCCCAATAAGCCTTATAAGCTGTTCCAGCTTATTTCGTGGCTTATTTAATAAGCTGTGATCTAGAGCTTATTTTTCCTAGGTTTTAAGTAGTGTAAGCTATTATCTAAAAATTTTCTAGAATTTTTATAGTTCGTTTAGTATTTTTAAACATTTATTTTCATTAAAAACTTTAAAAAATCATAAAAAATAAAAAAATAATCAAAAAAATATAAATCTTTTTTAGAAAATTTTCTTTTATCATAAAGTTCATAGGAAAATTAGTTTTGCTTTCATAGGGTCTAATTTGCAAAAATTCGATTTTTAAAGAACGTGATTTGTCCCCGTTTTCATTTTTCGTATTTTAACGCTCATTTTAACTCCGTTTTTGTTCTAGTTTTCTTTAAATTTACTTTTTAGCCAAATAGAGTCCATTTAAAAAGAAAATTTTAAGTTAGGTTTATTTATAGAAATTTATGGTATTTGACCTCCGTTTAGTGGTCCCATTTTGCGTTTTTAGTTAAATTTTGATTTCATGTTATTTGTCTTCATGCTTAATTGTTAGAATTTATTGATTTTAATTGTTAAAAGTAGATAATCAATCCAACCCTTGTTTCCAACTTCAAAAAACATTGTTCATCCGAGATCAAAAGTGGTTACAATTTCTCAGTGTTGGGGGGGAATAACGACCCAGGGAATCATACTTCCCGGTTAATATATGTATTATATATTATATTTTATTTATTGGAAGGAATTCCTTTTACCTTTGTTTTTTTTGTTTTTTTCTCCAAGGGTTAATATTGGTCATTTTCCATCGTATTATATATTTTATATTTTTTACGTAATCAGAGACAACTGAGAAGATAGTGCAGATTAAAAACCAGTTGTTGACTGCTCGTAGCCGTCAGAAAAGCTACGTAGACGTGAGGCGTAGACCATTAGAATTCAACGTGGGAGAGAAGGTTATGCTCAAGGTATCGCCTTGGAAGGGCGTGGTTCGTTTTGGAAAACATAGAAAGCTGAGTCCACGATATATTGGGCCATTCAAAGTCCTGGAAAGAGTTGGTCCAGTAGCATATAAGTTGGAGCTGCCAAGAGAACTTCACGGAATCCACACTACTTTTCATGTCTCAAATTTGAAGAAGTGTTTGTCGGATGAGAGTCTTATCATCCTGCTTGATGAGATTCAACTTGATGACAAGCTGCATTTTATCAAAGAACCGGTGGAAATAATGGATCGTGAGGTGAAGCAACTGAAACAAAGCCGTTAATTTTTTTTTTTTTTTTTTTTTTTTTTTACCATGTCAGGTTCGTTGGAACTCGCGTCGAGGACTGGAATATACATGGGAACGTGAGGATCAAATGGAGAGCAAATATCCTCACCTTTTCACAAGCAATCCAAGAACGGATAAGTCAAATTGAGCACCGGGACGACGCTCCATTATGGAGGGAAGGCTGTGACATTTCACGTTTTCATAGTCAATATTAAATCCCGACTTAATTTCTATTTTTACTTTTGAGTAAAATTATGAATTTTGCTTTTAGCTGATTTGGTGAAAATTCTCGCTCTAATAATTTGCGAGCCATGCTTTGGGTCGTTATCTGTTTAAATATCCTAAGAAGTTAAAAATCCTACATTATGCCTCGTTGGCTCGAAAAAAAATTATTTTTAGAATCTTCGTTGGTTCCCGCGTCTTAGCCAAAATCCTTGTTAAAAATTATATACACTTAAGTATACCTTTTAAATTTTTACTTGCACCAAAAATAATACATCAAATTTAACAAAAAAATATAAAATAGGCCATAGCCCCCCTCTTTGCCGCCTCCCTCTTGGCCCACTCCAACACTCAACCCATTATGTTTTTCCCACGCACTAAAACATGATTATGTTTTGCATGGGCTTCATTGATAAAAACTCATTCCTCTTTCTTGTTTCATAACACAGAGTTATCAAAAAAAAATCCCTGCTCTTCCCTTTCTCCCTGCTCACGTCTCACCATAAACAACCATCATAAAAAATTAATTCTAATCACTACTACACACTCCTACAATCATCTACATTATTCCTACATTAACCTTTATCAATCCTACAAGTGAAATCACCATGCAAGGGGTTTTTAAAAAATCTTGATTTTGTTAGTTTCTTTGGAATTTTGGCCGCGCGCTAATAGAATAAGCTTTGAGGGTTTGAAGACTTGTGTTTTATGCAAAGATTTTGGTTGTTAAAAAATCAAGGGTTTAGTTAAATAGGTGGTGTTTAGGTTTCGGCTACTCAAGGGAAAAAAAGGGTTTTTGGGTTGAATTTTTCCTTTGCATTCTACTAGCTATTGTAAGCCTCTTAAAACACCTCTTTGAGGTTATTTCTTATGATTATGCATTTTTTTCATACTTGGAATCCATGTGATCATGCTTAGTATAAATCTAATTTGTGGAAAGGAATTATTGGTTGAGGTGTTAGTGTAGGAGAAAATTTTTTTAGAGTTAGTTAGGCGGTATTTGTGAAAGTTGTTGATGTGGTGAAAAATGGCATTTTGGTAGAGTTTTGAAACAGTGCGACGCCGCGCGCGTAATGCAGAAAAAATTACATCGCCCCTTCTTTTGTGTGTCGTATAACAAATGTTTAAAGTAGAAATTTCATATAGGGAAAATTGGTTAGAGCTTGTTTTGACGGATCATTTTCAATATAAGGATCGTCCTGTTGTATAAAATTCGGACGATCCTTGATTAGACGTTCCCGAATTTGGTGTAATACGGATCTGTAAGGTCGGTTCCCACTTGACGTATCAATTAAGTTCTGGATGTATGAGACCTGCGCACAAGAAAACAAAGCACGTTAGGTCTTACCGTGGGATTGTCTCCCTCAACGATTATCCTCGGCGTGAGAGTAAGTAATCGGTTTAGGTTTAGTAGAAGGTTAGGTTATGAGGGCATACCTTAGTTGAGAGGCGAGGTTACTCTTTATTACTATCACCAACACTTGATGGGCTTTGTCCCATTAATTAGGTTAGTTATCCTAAGAGCCTCACCGTTTATTTAGTTAACCGCCATTATTTAGTAAACTAGTGGGCCCTCCTACTCGTGATTATGACTCTGTTCGTTAACGGTGTGTTCTAGGATACATGCGCACGTGTGCGCTAGTTGGGCCTCATGGATCCTAAAATACTCGCCGCGATAGCCCATTGTCATGGGCTGCTCCATTAGGAAAGTACCACTCGGGCCTTGGAAAACACGTATTGATGTCGCTTATGGCTCATTCACTATGTGCTGAGTATAAGTACTATTCGGGGTCGGGTTCATGAACGAAGTCGGACTATTACGTCATCATGTCCCCCCATTAGTCTAGTATGCGCTTGGTAGACCGCGGATGCTTGACTACAAATAGTCGCAGGTAAATTTATCCTCTTGATGCGTGTTGTGAAAAAACAGAAATTATCCCGCCCAAAACAATGTTTTGGTCAACTTGGTCGCAAAAACGTGCCTCTTCGTAATTCGTGAAAAAGTTTAGCCTAGAACATAGCTTATATATGTACCCTACACAGTTTAGGACAAGTGGGGGACTCGGGTTTCCTTTCACCGGGCGTCGTGTCAGTAACAACTTGCCCTATATAAGGGTTCGCCTCCATTTCACTGTTATTGCCACAGTAAAAAAAAGAAATCTCTTCCACCACCATTGATAAAGCTTCCATTAATCCTCAAAAATCAGACACAGGTAATACGCGCGTGCGCATCCAAACCCTTGCTTCACAAATCATGGTGTTGCAACTTACTGATTTTACATCAGAAATAACAGATGAGGAACTTCGTGAGTTCACATCGTGTATTACATCCCATCCGCACTGCACCCGGAAATATTTAGTGCGGCTTTGCGGAGTGCGAGTAATCGAGTATAGCGGATTTCCCAGTGGGGAAGGTTGGGGTATACACACGGTTCTTTGAATTTGCCAATCAACGTGTACCCCTTTCGTTGTTTATGTGCAACGTCCTGAATCATTATCGTCTTCATATTTCCCAATTGCACTGCATAGGCGCGGCAAAAATAACCAATTTCGAGGTTAATTGCCGCTTATTGGCAATTCATCCCACGGTCCATTTGTTCCGCGCCTTCTATCACACCTCTTGGGCAAACGGATGGGTATCGTTTTCCAAGCGCGCCGGCGCGCTTTGCAGTGCTATACACGAAAAATTAGAATTTTGCGCTAAGGCGTTGGAGGAGATGTTCTTCTGGGTAGATGATTTGGGTGGTCCCTGGGGACTTCGCATTCTATTACCCAGGGGTCATTGACGAGGTATGAGCGTCCACCCCCACGGGTTCGTTATAGTATGGAGGATGCGGGGAACTTATAAACGAGAAACCGTATCCTAATCAAGCATACTCGATGCTCTTTCTATGCCCACATGGGCATTAGTCGTAATTATTTCCAAAGCACGAGGAAGTTGGCGACGTTTATAGGCCGATTGACGGCCGGGGTGGGTGCTTTGTCCTTCCTTCTCCCTGTTTAGTTAGTGTAAGCGCTCTTTCCTTATTTGAGCTTATGTAACCATTTGATTTTTTTTGTTTTCTGTTTGTGTGGCGCAGAGATGGATTTTATTTAGCGTTGGTTGCATTTGAGTAAGCCCAGCTGGTGAGCCGAGGGGACGTGCGCCCTTTAGTGATGGTGTGGAGCTACTGTTGGAAAGTACCGCAGGGTGCACAATGGAACTCGTGCTGGAGCAGCCGGAGGGTGAGAGTACTGATGTGTTAGCACCCACACCCCTGCGCAGTGTACCCGGTGGAAATGTGGAGCCCCCCAGGCCAGACGCAACAAGCGTTGGTTCGTCAGAGGATGCTGATGTCGCAGAAGTTGATTCTGGGTTGATAAGCAACATATTAACTTGAGGGCGACTGGAGATGACCGGACTGCGGGCACGTCAAAGGGAGGGTGGGTGCGACATGGCAGTCTGGGTTTGAGTACGTCGACTGAGGAGGAAACCCCAGATGCGCCACCCATGTTTGCTGCCAAGGAGGTGACCGAGACTCCTCCCCCCAAGTAAGTAATGTTAGCTCATATGTTCGTTCAATAATAGTGTTGATGGTACGCAATCATGATAAAGTAATGTGTAATCCTCATTATGGGTAGTTGTTTGCTATTTGTGCGCAGTGTCGAGGTTACTAGTGATTCCTCTGCGGCCGGTTGACGCAATGCTGAACAGTCCCCACCCCAGAATGGTCCCAAGGGGTTTGAGTTATGCCAGCGGATCAGCTTTTGGTAGGAGTTTTGATATGGTCACTGCGCAAGAAGCCGCGCTCGTGTTGGCGTTAGGCTGAGAGCAAGGTTTTTGATAAAAATGAAACGCTGCCAGAGTATATAGAAGGATGAAAGAGATCCTGCTGCTGAAGACCACCTTCCCTAACAGTTGGCAGATGCGCAGGCTGAGCAGACGTGTCAAGGTCTTATGCCAGAACCTTGACGAGGAAAAAAAATGGGCATTGGGGCTTGTCAAGGTAGAGCAAGACAGCGCGCGGATGCTGCGGAGTGCAAGGAAGTTGTTGTGGCTGCGCCTTGCTGCATGAGCACTTTGGAGTCTCAGAGGTTCAAGCAGTCCTATTGGGGATGTTATGATGTGGATTGGCACGTGAGTAGGCGGAATGCGGTGGAGGCAACTTCATGAGAAGAGGTTGTGACTGTGCCTGCCGCCACAGGTACTCCGGGTATAATGATAAAGCATAATGAGGGAGCTTGTTGCTGCGATGGAGGCGATTGAAACTGTTAGAGCCTAACGCATAATTGCACAGCTGGAGCGTGACAAGGATTACCCCATAGATGTGATAATGGCGGGGTTAACCTTGGCTAGGCATGCCTCCGAGGGCGCTGAGGGCCAGCCTGATTACTTTCTCAAGCCGGATGTGGCACAACTGCAGGTTCCTATCTTTTCCCGTTTTCCCGCGTGTGACATCCTTAATCCTTTTGCATTGAGAGGGAGATGCAGTTGAGGAATCTGTCTAGAGGCCCATGCCATAAGGCTTGCTAAGAAGAAGGGGGTGAAGGGCAAGGCAATATTTACGGTGTTGGTGCAGCGCACATCCCCCGTTCTGAGGGAGTACCAGTTAGCGTGGCGACTGTGTCACCTAAAGATAGTGAAACTTCTGGAAGCTTGAGGAAAGGGCCGGAGATGCTGAGTACCAGTTGGGAGTTCAGGGTGCTCGCGTTGTCACAGCCTCCTAGGCCGTTCTTCCTTGTGCAAAATTATCGTTTTTGTGGATGTTGGCACGTTTTGTATAATCAAACTTCATGGTTCTTTTGTAAAAAAGTTATCCTTTTGGACCACGTTAGTAGGCGTCGTTTGTCTATTGTTTCGTTTGCGATTGGAAGCACACAATATTAGTTAGAAAAGTTGACAATATGTTGTGCACAAGTAGTTGCCTTTGCTATGAAAGACTTGTTGTGATGTGCTATTTGTCAAATTATTGCGAACCTAGTTATTTCGAAGTTCATGATCTGGCGAAATATAGCTAAAGGTTTACATGTATGGGTTGACATTACAATTACATTGCGGCGTACCACTATACCATATCAAGAAGTCAAAGTTTTGGACTCTAATTTGTTAATACGTATTGCACCGTGTGAGCTGCTGCGCATTCCATCGTGGAATGCGCACATAACTGACTCCAAAGTCTTAAGAGAAAGGTTTGGTTAACAAGGATTCATGATGATCCAATGTGATGGGTTTGAACCCTCATACTCATCGAGTTTTTTGTAGGTTTTTACCTCATCCTGTTCCCATCGTGGGGTTATTAGGTGCATTGCAAGCCGGTCGTAGGCATAGAATATGTAACAACAATATTGATACATTAAATAGATACTCTCAATAGCATGTAAGGTGAAATTGTTTGTCGCGGAGTTAGACTAGAGATCGCGACATTAATTAATACGTGCCAAAAATAAAAAACATTTGTCTAAAAAAAAGTACGCATATACCCAGTGAGCACTTCACTAAAGATAGCATTTCTTGAGATTGCAGATATTCCACGTGCGGGGCAACTCACGCCCATCCATGTCACGCAGCTTGTATGCTCCTTTTCCAAGTGCTTCCGTAACCTCGTAGGGTCCTTCCCACTTTGGTCCCAGCTTTCCTGTGTCTTCCGCGTGGCTTGCGTCGTTAGCACGATACACGAAGTCCCCTGGTCTAAATGAGACTCCTCGAACTTTAGCGTCGTAGTATCCCTTCATTTTTAAATTTGTTTTTTCCTATCGTTTATAGTGTGCTGCTCTGCGCGCACGCAGCACTTTCTCCAATATGGTCCCAGTCTATACGTCGCTCGTCGTCATTGGTTGTGATATTGACCTCCGCGGTACGAATAGTTGGCATTCCGATTTCGGCTGGTATAACGGCTTCCGTCCCATAGACAAGAGAGAAGGGAGTGTCCCCTTTTTATTTGATTTGTGCTAACTTTGATTGTTGTCGCGATGTGCCACTAGAATGTGACAACTCCTCTACCACCTGCCTTTGTGTCTATCCAGGCGCGCTTTGATTCCTTCTCCTAGACTTCGATTGCTCGCTCAACCAAACCAATTAGGTCTGTGGATGTCTTAACCGACGCAAACGCTGTGTATTGCTTAATCTCGGCACCAGTCTTTGAACGGGGTTATCAAGATTTGTTTCCCCATTTGTCCGAAACTATTTCTCCAGGTAATCCAAAACGGCACACAATGTTATCCCAAAAAATCGTTTTCACCTGTTCCCTGTGATTGGTGGCGATCCGTTTTGTCTCATCCATTTGTAAAGATGTCTATAGCCACGATAAGGAATTTCATTCCTCCGGTGATACAGGGGAAGGGGCAGCGATGTCGATACCCCACTTGTGGAATGGCATGGTGAGGTGATGGGTGTTTGCTCCTGTTGTGTGTTGGCGCCGGGATTGGTCTAGTGTTACTTGGCAATCATTGCATTTTCTTGATCACGTCTTTTGGCGCGCGTCGCGGTGCTTTGCTAGGCAGTAGTACCCAGGACCTTAAGCTCTTGCCACTTACAGAAACGTGGTCCTGAGTGTCATTCTGCATGATAACCGCAATGAATCTCTGCGGTGCACATAATCTGGCCCTGAATAGGTCCGACGCATCAGAGCATGGTTGTAGGAAAGAACTGTCGATAGAGGACACCATTTCGAAGTTTGAATCTCTGCGCGGTTGCGGCGTATTCGCCGGGCATCCTTTTGTTCATGAGGGAGGTTTTTTTGCCTTGACTTATGTATTCGACGATAGGGGTCATCCACGTTAGGATCCTGGTCTTCTATCACCGTAGATATCTCCATTCCGAGATTGATTTGTCTCAAGATTTTCGACCCTACCTGCTTTTGCTCGCCCCCCCCCCCCCCCCCCCCCCCACACCCACCCCCCCCCACCCGTACGCCGCCGACAGCCATAACCAAAAGACTGATACGGAGATCCCTCTACTCCCTAAGGCATCCCGCTTTTTCGTCTGTCACCCCCTCTAGGAGCCTTGCTAATGGTGAATTATCAAAGCCTGGATTAGCGACTTGTCTTGTCGATAGTATTGAACGATGTTGTCTTCTTTAAGTCCATCATATTCGCCAAACACCATGTTGGCTACTAAACGGGAGTCACATTTGCTTCTAGGTTAGTACACCCATGCAGAGCTGAATATCGTGTCCCGCATTACAGGGCTTGTATTCCGACCTCGTTGTTCGTCTGGTGTGAATTTCAAACGCAGTGTGTAAGTGAATTCCATTCTTACGGGTTTGTGAGAATAAAGGGCTGCGCCCGACCCGTCCACGCATGACGATCCATCCGTGAATAAGATCCATGATTCTGGGAGTTTTACTTCGCTCTAGGGGAGGACAGCATCGGTTTCTGGTTTTTCGATGAGAAAATCTGCCAGTATCTGTCCTTTCAGCGGTGATGTGGTCTATTAGGTTGTTATGCTCCCCTTGCAAAAACACGCTCCACTTTTGCAATCGCCCGACGCATCAGGTTTAGAGATAACATGTTTGATGGGTTGATCTGTGTTCTCACGCTACTGGGTTTGCGCTTGGAAAATATCTACGCAGTCTTTGGCGGCAAATTACTAACGCCAGGATCAGTCTTATCCATGCGCTATAGTTGGATCTCGTTTCTTGAGTGCTTTACTTACGAAGTATACGGTGTTTTGTACGGAGTCCCATCTGTTAGTAGCACAGCGCAATTGCCCATGCGTCGCAGATAAAACATAAATCAACTCCTCCCCTGGTCGGGGTGCAAACTAGCGTATGGGAAGAGTGGCTATTGCTGTTGAGCTGGCATGAAAGCTTCTTCTGCTGCTGTAGTCAAACGGATGTATCCCTTCTTCGTACACTTCTTGAGTGTTTTGAACAAGGGAAGTGTATTGTCTGCTGAACTTGGGTAGGACTGTTCAAAACCGGTTTTAACTTCCACATTTTAAGATGGGACTTCTTTCATCGTGCGCGGTGAAGGGAGTTGGATGGACAGCTTTTGTTTTTTCCGGACATGGCTGTTGCCGTCAGGTTCTATCATGTATCCGAGGACCATGCCTTCTGTTAGCCAAAAAAGTAATTTTAGGATTTAGCTTCATATTGATTTTTCGCAGTGCCCTGAAAGTTTCTACAATGTCGCGCACCAACTCGTCTTCGGTGTGGCTCTTTATAACAAGGTCATCGACATAGACTTCCAGGTTGCGGCCCACTTGCCCCTCGGGAATGCGTTATCTAACTTAGTCGCTGGTAGGGTGGACAACGCATTCTTTAGGCCAATGGGAATCTTTGTGTATCAATAGACACTTGACTTGTGGGAAAGGCTGTCTTTTTTCTCCGTCATCCCTCCTCGTCCCCACTAACACTTGGAACTCTTTACACCCCCCAGAGATCCCACAGAATATACCACTTACGTAATCCGACCCAGATACCACACCCGCTACAACCAGCATACACCCCCCCATATGAATGGGGGATCCGCACGCTCTCGCGCTCACTCCAATCTTTCCAGTCTGATCTCCGGTAGTGTGATTAGCAGTCTTGTGGCTGCTTTGTTAAGGTCAGTGAGTCCACGCACATCCGCCTTCTACCATCGCTTAGTGTGATTTTGACCATAACTGGGTTGGAGAGCCAATCATGGTAATAGACTTCTCGCATGATACCTGCCTCCACGAGTTTATGTACCTCCTCCAGAATGGCCTTAGCGCGCTCTGGAGCTTGCCCGCGTTTTTTCTGCCTTACTGGGGAGTATCCTTGTCGGATTTTCAACTTGTGTTCTGTGATCGATCGTGGCACACCAGTCATGTGTTTTGGTTCCCATGCAAAGATATCGAGGTTTCTTTGCAAGAGTGCGCACACAGCCGCCCTACCCGTATCAGACAGCGACCCCCCGATCGATACTTCTTGCTCCGGGTAATCGGGATGAATCGCGACCTTCAAGTTTGTCACTTTGGTTGCGTGCTGTCTCTGAGTCTGCGTCACGTCACATGTGACTGTGTTGCATTCTTTAGGCGGAATATTGCGGCTTATGGTCGTCGAGATGGTGACTATTCCGCCGTTTGACGGGGAATTTTAGCATCCCGTGGGCCGTGGATGGGACCGCGCTCATCGCGGAGATCCCTGGTCTGCCAATAATGCCATTGTATGGCAGATGGTGATTGTTATCACCATAAAATTCATCAGGCAGTTGTGAAGTTGCTCCTATTGCCAACCATCACAGGTAATCCATTATTGCCCCCATGGGCCATTCATTTTCTCCCGTGAAGCCATGTCAACCGACGTCCCCACACCCCCCCCCCCCCCCCCCCCCCCCCCCCCCCCCCCCCCCCCCCCCCCCCCCCCCCCCTCGTGGCGGTTTAACTGACTTGTTACTTCAGGGCTGCAGTCTTTGGAAGCAATGTTCGTACAGTATGTCTGCAGATGCTCCCCCATCAATGTACATGCGGTGGATGTCGTGACCCGCTGCATTTATCTCGATGGTAAGTGGCTCCACCACTGCGTTGTCCGCAGTTAAAGTGGGAAAAGAGATGCCGCTTCCATGCGAAAATTTTTGACTGACTTTTTGCTTTTGTTTTTTGATGCACATGAATGCACCTATAGATGGTGTCAGCACTTGTCTTCTGGTGCGTCTTTCTTGCTTCCGCTCCTCTTGTTTATCTTTCCCTTCTTGATGTTCTTTACCAGGATGATCAATTTTGCCTTCCTTGACCAATTTGTCAATTAGCTGGCGCAGTTGGACGCACTCATTGGTAGTATGGCCCTTCTGCCTATGATACTCGCAGTATCCGTTCCCCACGCGTTGCTCCTCTGGAGTGCGCATTGGTGGCGGTTTCGGGAAGCTTGCACCTTCTGTTGCGAGTATCTCCTTTGGGGTCATTGTCAGTGGGGTGTACTTGTCGTTCCCCCGTCCCGCACCTCTGACCGCAGGTAGCTGTTGTTGCTGACTGCTACTTGGTCATTGGATTGTCTCTAGGGTGGTTTGTGACCTGTTGGTTTGGTAGCCTTTTCTGTCTGTCCGCGGCGGCGGCTTCTCCTTGAATGAAGGACCTTGTGCGTCTCATCAACTCATCAAAGGTTTGGGGAACCCTATCATTCAACCGTTTGATAAGTTCTGGGTTATTTAAATTTTTCCTATTCATAAACCCTGAGATCTTGAAGAATTCGGGGCACGCCTTGACGTGTATGCACTTCGTCCTTATAGCGGCCTATACGTAGGCGCTTGTGGACTCCCCTTGCGCTTGTTTTCAACCTGCAAGCTCGACAGGGTTCTTGGCAACTTCTTCCTTTGAGTAAAAATTTAAGCGGAATGCCCTCCGTACCTCTTCTAAACATCAATGCTTCTGCGTGGTAGTTTGCTGAACCAGTTCCGCGCGTTTCCTACTAACGTGGAATTGAACATGTGGCACCACACAGGTTGTGGCCAGTTTTCAATAGTGGCCGCCGACTCGAAGATTTTTAGATGGTCGTCAGGGTCACTTGTCCCATCATAAGTTTTCACGTTAGCATGCATGCGCCTTTTCCTATCCTCCGAGAAATTGCTAATGCACCGCGTAAATGCGTCGACCTTTTGGCGACGCTATGGGCGGGACATATCTTCATCTTCATCTCCATGATATTTGTTCTTGGATTTCTAGTGTCCCGTTTCTGCGTCCTCATTGTCCGAGGTATCTTCTGAGGACGAGCTTACTCTTCTACGGCGCTTGCGCCGACTGTCCTCGGAGTCCGAACTTGGAGGACTTTCACTCAGGGAGCGCCATTGTCCAAGCCTGCTATGGACATCGCTACTGCCCAGCCTATCACGAACGCTGATGCGCTGGTCATTGTTTTCATGAGTGTCCAAGTTCTGCAAGTTAGCCGTTTGAGTACCCGAAACTTTCTTTCCGATTCTACCGAATACTGGAGGTCGACGGTTATCCTTTCCGCGCCTTTCCTTTTGGTGGCGCGGTGGAGATACTTCGTCCTCCGGACCGAAGTTAAGTCGGGCCTGTAGGCTCTGGCTTGATCTCTTTTTTGTTTCCTCTTGCATGAGGGCGACCAAAGTCTCGTAGTTTTGAGATACGAAATCACTCGGCGCCAGTTCAGTCGCGACCCCTTCCAGTGTGAGGTTGTCAGCCCCTAACTCGGGACCCTTGTTTCGAAGGGGTGGGGGTGGCGGCTCGGTGGTATTCGTCCCTGGCACCGTTTGGGGAGGGGTGGTGAAAGTAGCACGCTGTAGACCTTCCGCGCTTGTGATTGTGGCGGTTGTCTGGGTTGTCCCCAGGGGCGGTCCCATCGCTGTGAAGACCAGATCATATGGCGCATTGGCGCTTCCAGAGGCCTGCTTAGAGATCTGTCTAGAGGCTTGGTCGCTCTGCTTCTTCGCCTGCGGAGTCCGCTGGGTAAAGTTTCCTTGCTTTGTCATTCTAGATTTTGGCAGTGTTCTTAGTGTTGGGTCCCACGGATGGCGCCAATCTGTTGATACAAAAGTTGGACGATCCTTGATTAGGTCCGAATTAGGTGTAATACGGATCTGTTAGGCTCCGGTTCCTGTATCAATTAAGTCTTGATGTATGAGACCTGCGCACTAAGAAAACAAAGCACCGTTAGGCTTACCGTGGGATTGTCTCCCACGATTATCCTCCGGCGTGAGAGTAAGTAATCGGTTTAGGTTTTAGTAGAAAGTTAGGGTTATGAGGGCGTACCTTAGATGAGAGCCGAGGTGCTCTCTATATACTCACCAAATCCTAATGGGCTTTGTCCCATTAATTAGGTTAGTATCCGAAAGGTCTCACCGTTATTTAGTATTCGCCGTTATTTAGTAACTAGTGGGCCCACCTCATGATTATGACTCGTTCGTAACGGGTGTTCTAGATACCTGCGCACGTGTGCGCTAGTTGGGCCTCATGGGCCTAAATCCTCGTCGTGATAGCCCATATGTCATGGGCTTCCCCATAGGCAGTACCAAGCCCGTATTGATGTCGCTATGGCCCATTCATCATGGGCCTGGGTATAAGTACTACTCGTGGGTCGGGTTCATGACCCGAGGTTGGACTATACGTCATCAGATTATGTTGTCATAACATAAACTAAAGACACAACGATGTAACTTTAGTGAATAGCATTCATTATACATGTCAATTGAATCACGTATTTGTTTTCTTCATCTTCTAATAGACATATACATCAAATTAAACACGATCATGAAGTATACATATTAACTTGCAAATTTTGGAATAAATTCAGAAACCAATAGCAACATAACATACTAAGTACAAATTAACAACAACAAAATTCCGTAAATTTAATTTATCACTAAATATCTCTATGTTGAAGTATAATCTCAATCGCTCAAATGAAATTAAACTAAATAATAGTTGATTCTCACTAAAAAACAGTTCAAATGGATCGATTGGTTCTAAAACCCGTATCTTGTAATTGTCTAATTCTAGCTCCTTGCTAGTCGTTTAATAAAGCTGCTGTTCAAAAAAAAAATTTGATTAATTTATCATACTTTTCTTCAACTCATTTAGCGTTATGATGTAATCGTGCATTTTGTTGTCCTAATTTGTGGGCTATGGACACCAAGTATAGAAGAATAAATTAGCCTTGTGAAATTAAATGGGAGAAGGAGTGAAAAGAAATGTATGTGATAACGATCGTTAAACAACTAACAAAAACATGTCACATGTGATCACATGACCGAGTCAACCCTTCAATTTACCGAGTTTACAAGTTCAGGGTAATACACCGCACCATTAAAAATTTAGGGTAGTAAAAAACCCGGTTAACCAAGTTTGAGGTGACAAATACACTTTGGCCTTAATATAAAGAGAACTTTTTTAAAAGCGTTACTTTTCGGAAATAATTTTTAAATCTTTTTCTTAAATAATTAAAAAAGATAAGTAATAAACTAATAACGCACATAAATGATTTATTTTGAGTGTGCGAGTATATTGTAGGATATACTTTAATTAAAATGGGTATGTTTTGTGGTGAGTTGATTGTCGTTTTACAATATATTGGTGGTGGTGAAAAGTTGTAACGCTGAGTTGGCGGTGATGATCGTGGTCACTGCTGCCCCCAATGTGACAAGTTGAGCAAAAATGTGACAAATGATTATTATCTTAAAGTGGAGGGACTGTAAGTGAAATTAAAGTTGACTTGGAGTCAACTAAAGTTGCCTTTGCTAACTCAATAATGGAACTTGCATTTTGATTTTTGATCGCATTCATTTCAAAGACTTCCATTTAATCGCTATATTGTAAGTCATCATTAATCTCTTTTCAGTTACTTTTTATTGTTGTGTTTGCTCATCTTATAAGTCGTTGTTTTATGTAGTCATCATGTTTAAAAGTTATTATTTAATCTAATGGCCCATAACTAAACAACTGAGTGATTGACCTTCTGTTGTTATACGTATGTTGGGTTTGGTCTTCTGATAGTCGGACTGTCGTATTTGTAATTTCTACGACCATTTAAGTTAGAATCGTTGCAGTTTTAGATTTCTGTGCCCCGAATTATATAATATCTTTGTTTTCATGGAATGTCGTATTCGTATAATCTGTCTACATTTCACTTCCCGTGTACCTCGCCGAGACGGCATTCAGTAATGTTGTTGTTTTCGGTTGATATTGCTGACTATTATTTATGTTATGTTGTCACAATCTATCTTTTGCTTGATATGTTTCTACATTCTTTTTTATAGCAGCTATTAGCTAATGTATGTATATATAAACAATTACTCTAGCATGTTTGTCCTGTCTACATCTTACATGGTATAACACAAAATCACTCGCATGTTTGATTGTTTAATGCTACTCAGTCATTGATTCTTGGTGCTAATTAATTGTTTCAACTTTATTTTCACGCTTAATCTGAAAACGTTTACTGTACTTTTAAACGCAGCACAATCTTATTATTCACAATGGCTACTACTTCCATTCCTCATCTCTGGAAATATGATGTTTTTGTAAGTTTTAGAGGTGAGGATATACGCAAAAGTTTCATGGATCATCTATTCAACGACTTCGAGCAAAAAGGAATTCATGCTTTTAGAGATGACAACGATTTGCCTAGAGGAGAATACATATCCCCTCAATTATACAAAGCCATTGAAGAATCGAGGTTTTTGATAGTTATCTTCTCCAAAGATTATGCTTCTTCATCTTGGTGTCTAAGGGAACTTGTCAAAATACTTGAGTGCAAGCAGACTGAAAACCCTAAATATGAGGTTCAGATCATCTTTTATGATGTGAAACCTAATGTGGTGAGGAAACAAACCGGGAGCTATGCTGAAGCGTTTGCGCAACATGATGTTTTAAATAGAGCAGAGGTGGATAAATGGAAGGAAGCATTATCTGTAGCAGCTGATCTATCGGGATTCGATCTCCAGGAAATGACAAACGGGTAAATTTGTGTTATTGCAAACATATTTTTTTTCATTCAAATTTACTGCGGTGCAATAAATTTTGTCTCTTTTATAAATTTGTTAGAAAGTTCGCTCTATTTATTTGTAGTTCTTTTTGTTAAACAGATACGAGTCCAAGTTCATTGGCAACATTTCCAAAGAAATCCTCAAAGTTATATCTGACGGACCCTTGGATATTGCTGAGAACCTTGTTAGTGTAGATGTGCGTGTACGTGAATTGAACTTGTTGCGTTTTGTTGGGTCAGATAAGGTGCAAATGATTGGAATATGCGGCTTTAGCGGAATAGGAAAAACGACACTTGCCAAAGCTATTTATAACTCGATATATACCTACTTCGAGGGAAGATGCTTTTGTGAGGATGTCCAAGGAGTCACAAAACGACAAGGCCTGACTCACGTCCAAATGCAAATTTTTGTAAAGATCCTGAAAACAAAAAATCTGAAGATATCAAGTGTTAGTGAAGGAACGAAGGTGATAAAACAGAGAATGGCATGTAAGCCGATCCTACTTGTTTTGGACGATGTGAATGATCTGCAGCAGTTAGAAGCTCTAGCGGGTTCTCCTGATTGGTTTTTCCCTGGAAGTCTTATCATTTTCACTGGTAAAGACAAACAATTGCTCTGGTCTCATAAAGTGGATGAAATTTATGAAATGGAGATTTTAGATGATTATAGAGCTCTTGAGCTCTTTAGTTTAAATGCATTTGGGAAAAGGCATCCTACAAAAGATTTTGAAGAGTTTGCTTTTCAAATTGTAGAATATTTGCAAGGTCACCCTTTGGCTCTCAAAGTTATTGGTCGATCACTGTATGGAAAATCTATGCATGTTTGGAAAAGTGAATTGGATAGACTCCAAACATATCCTAATCCAGATATACAACAAAAACTTCGCCCAAGTTTTGATGGGTTGGCATCTGATCAGAAAAGAATGTTTCTTGATATTGCATGTGCCTTCATCGGGGAAAATAAAGATTTTGCTGCAAGTGTGCTCGACAGCACTAATTGTTCTGCAGATGCTATATTTGAAGTTCTAGTTGATAAGTTCTTAATAACTGTATCTGCAAGCAATATGTCTCTTCAAATGCATGAATTGATTCAAAGCATGGCAAGGGAAGTTGTACGGGAAGAATCCAGCATGCCGGGGAATCAGAGCAGATTATGGATTTCATCAGAGGATTACAATGTACTTGATGTAAACAAGGTACGTATTAAGTAACATACATATGAGTATAAGCATTTATTAATTTTTTAAATAAAAACATGTACTCTTTAATGATCTATTATTTGTATCTAGGTAACAGAAGAAGTCGAAGTTCTAGTCGTTTTTCTTAAGAAAAACTGTCAAAATATTCCCATTGGAAATGCTATTACACGTATGAAAAACTTGAGGATCCTAAAAATTTGTTTTTCAAATGTCGGAGGAAAATGGCAACCATTTGCAGTGAACTTCTCAGGAAGATTGGATTTTTTGTCCAATAAATTAAGATTGCTATATTGGCATGGAATGCCTTTACAGTTCTTACCTTCTGATTTTTATCCGGAAAACATTGTTGCCATCGACTTTTCGTACAGCCACATAAAACATCTTTGGACAACACCTAAGGTATAATATATTTCTTATTCATACGTTATATTTCTTGTTTAACACCTAAGGTATCTAAAATTTTGTCTTCTCTGTTCTTGATGTTAGTATTTTAAAAGGTTGAAAATCATGAAGCTAAGGCACTGTTGTAACCTAACAACCACCCCTGACTTCTCAGAGATTAAAAATCTCGAAGAGCTAAATCTTGAAGGTTGTGTAAATCTGGTTAGCGTTCATTTCTCAGTAGGAATGCTCAAGAGGCTTGTTGTGTTAAATCTGAGAGACTGCAAACGGCTTCAGAATTTTCCTAGTAGAGTGGAAATGGATGCTCGACAAGATTTGAATCTCTCGGGATGCTTAAATGTCAACCAACTGCCTGAAACCTTTTGGTCTAGATGGTGGACTTCAATCCCTGGTTTCATATGGAACCAACAACATCCCCACAGATCTCTTTCATTGGCAGGTTTACATATGTTAAAGGATCTGGATTTAAACTACTGCAATTTAGAACTAGTGCCTGAGAGCATTGGAGGCTTATCATGTCTAGAGGAGCTATACTTGTCTGGGAACAATTTTACTAGCTTGCCTGGAAGTTTGAGTCAACTTTCTAATCTTGAATGGCTTTCTGTTGATGGTTGCAAGAAGTTGGAAATGTTGACCGAACTTCCACCTAGCAAGAAGTTGGAAATTAGTGCATTTGATTGCACCTCCTTAAGAGAAGTGTCGGGATCATCTAAAGACCAATCCATGTATGCTAACAATGATTTCAGAAAGTGTCCAAAGCTGTTTAAGAAGGTTACCACTGATAGCCAGGGGTCTACATCCAAGACTGAGTGTCTTGACTCATCTATAACTTCCCAAGGCTTTATTCACCAGCTTTCTGCTTTCCTTGGGTATTTGGGTTTCCACACTCACACATATGAATTCTTCCGTTCACCAAGAAATGACTTTGTTCTTTTAAGTATAGTATATCATGGGAATAGCATGCCAGAGTGGTTTACAAATACAAGTATGGAAAATCATGTAAAGATTGAATTACCGTCAGATTGGTGTTATGATAAGTTTAGGGGATATGGATTTTGTGTTGTTTTTAAGTGCAAAAATTCTTTCAGCGAATTTAAAGGATACTCTGTAAAGAACTATGATGGAGCTTTGATCACAGAAGATTACATTCTTCCACTTACAAGAACTATGGAGGAGTTTTGGAAGGATGAATTGATATGGTTGAATTATAGCAGGGATACAAGGGAATGGAAGGAAGCAAAGGATTTTGTTACATTTTGTTTGGAAGAGAATAATGAAGATGTTGAGGTGAAGGAGTGGGGTGTAAGACTAATTTGTGATGAAGATATACAACAAGGAACAGATTTAATGAGCCTCCCAACTCCAACACAACATGGTGGGATGTTAAGCCTAGGTGGGGTGGATGCTCATTTATACTGGTCGTGGTAGTCCAATTGATGAAATAATGTCTTCTTGCTCAATACATGTGAAATGTGACTACCTTTGCTTTAAAATGTGCAGTCTTTGTTGGACTTATTATTGTGTTCAATAGAAACGATTTTCCAAATTGTTGTGTTTCTAACTTACATGTAATTTATGTTTTGTTCTTTTGGACATCTTTGTTGGAAACACGACGCCTTTTATGCTTATATTCTAGGGATTGTTTAACCAATGCCTCAAGGCATTAGTTTAGACGATTAAATAAAGAAACTTTAGCTTCATTAAAACAAAAATCGCAACTAATTATAGAAAATAATAAACTCAATTAATGTGTATTAAATGCATATTATATTATATTATATATACAAAAGGCAGACGACCCGCCCGGCGGGTCGCATTAAATTTTTTGACCTGGCCCCACCCCCACATTAATGCAAGGTTTGTTTTTTTTTTTTTTTTTTTTTTTTTTTTTTTTTTTTTTTTTTTTTTTTTTTTTTTAACAATTACTTCTTTCTTTTTTTATCATTTTTTTCCCTTTTTTTTTCTGAAATTTTTAAAAAAATAAAACTTTCCTTTTTTTTCTCTGTTTGAGTCATCGGTCTGTTTTTTTATGAATAAAACTTTAAGTTTCCTCAAACCTCGCGCTCCGCTAATCGTCCCGTTCTTTTTTTTTCTCAAAAAATTTTTAAAATAAAATTTTCCTTTTTTTTTTCTCGGAATACCCTCTCGCACTGTTGGAGTCATCGGTATGTTTTTTTATGAATATTTTTTTTTAACAGTTAGTTTTTTTTTACCAGTTTTTTTTCCTTTTTTTTTCTCAAAAAGTTTTTAAAATAAAACTTTCCTTTTTTTCCCTCGGAATACCCTCTCGCGCTGTTTTAGTCATCGGTCTGTTTTTTTATGAATAAAACTTTAAGTTTCCTCAAACCTCGCGCTGCGCTAATCGTCCCGCAACGGCGCGCGGTCGCCATTTTTTTTTCAAAAAATTTCTAAAATAAAATTTTCCTTTTTTTTCCTCGGAATACCCTCTCGCATGCATTAAATGGCCTTTTGCATTTAGTGTCTATTAAATGCACCGGGTTGACCGGGGTGCATTTAATACGCCGAGTCAACCCTACCCGGTCCGATCGGTTTTTTTTTTTTAGAAAAAAAAAATGTTTTGTTTTTAAACACTCTCTCGCACTTTTGGAGTCATCGATCTGTTTTTTTTATGAATAACAATAGAACTAACCACGCGCTTCGGGTGCATTAAATGCACCGGGTTGACCTGACCCGGTCCGAACATTTTTAAAATTTTTTTTTAAATTGTTTTTTTGCTTTCTTTTCCAAAATATTCATTTGCATTTTTTCAGTTATCGGTATTGTCGGGTCGACCCAACCCGGTCCGCCCCGACCCGTTCCTTTTTTTATTTACGAAATAGCCCCTCAAATATTTACGAAATACCCCCTCGCACTATGTGTTAAATTACGAAAACTACCCTCATTTTAATTTTTTTTTATAAAATACCTCTTTCCCCACTAGCGGTCGACCGTTAGTTTTTTTTAGAATGCACCAAAACAGTGCTTGAAATCGGTCGTTACTTAACGACCGTTAATTTTTTTTTTTTACAAAAATATACCTTCTAACACGTCCAACCAAAAACACCGGCCGCCAAATATCCCTCAGCGGAGCGCGGGTGAACCTAACTTGTTTTAGTTTAAAATGAAAATTTGTGATGCATTAATGCACCTTAACCAATGCCATGATGACACCAGTTAGACAATCCTTATATTCTATGAAGAGAACATTTAGAGAACTATTACAATGTAATTTTATTACTTAACTTTGCTTCTATCCACATGCATCATCTTAAAACCTATTTATACTATGCCGAATATTTTAAAACCAAGATATTTTCCATGAATTACATCACTATCCTAATCTAGATATTTCTATCTAGATAATCTTAAATAGATATTTCTAACACTATTCTAAATATTTCTTCTACATATATTTTAGGCTACGATCATTCTTCATCATTCTAGAAGCTTCTTTGTCATTGGTTCTAGATTTTATGTACAGTCCAATCTCTTTTGGACAAAATCAAGTTTACCATCTAACACCCCCTTTAAACTTGATTTTCCGACTCAACGCATCATCCTTTGTCTTGAGAAATCTTTCTCGTTGAGCGGCTTGGTGAAGATATTTGCAACTTAGTTTTCGGACCTCGTTTATATCAGTCGGACATCCTTCCTTGCAATGCACTCTCGAATAAAGTGATAGCGAGTGTTGATATGCTTACTTTGATCGTTGTAGACCGGATTTTTCACTAAGTCGATGGCCCACTTATTATCTACATAGATCTCAACCGCCTCTTCCTGCGCCATGTGTAGCTGCTTTAGCATACTTCTGAGCCAAATTACGTGACATACACACGATGTTGCAGCTGCGTGTTGGCATAAGGCGTGTGCATGACGAAACATACAAACTTATATTTTGTTAGTATTTACGTAATAAAAAACATTTTTCTAATATTGTTAGTTTTTCTTTATCTTTGTAAGATTGCAAAATTGTGATTATAAAACTTCTTTAATGTTATATTTTAAGTTGTAATTTTTGACGGTGTAATTTATCATTATCTATGTATAATATTATGGTTGAAAACTTAATAAGGCTTATTTGTAATTATTAGTAGGTTCATATTTTTTTCAAGTTATTGATAATGGTCTTAAAATAATAATAAATGTGAAATGGTGTGGCTTTTGTAGAGAATTACACCCAAATAGGACACCTCGATAAGATCCCGATTAGTACAGGGCGAGTTTGGGGGAGCATCACGCCCCAACGAAGCGCCCCGATTACATCCCGGATGGGGATCGGGGCGAATTTGGGGAGAACTTTGATAATCGGGGATGAGGATGGCCGCCTCGCCCCAAACCAGCCCCGTTGCCATCCTTAATTATTCATCCTTTATGTAATACTAGCTAAATGACCCGTCAAATGGACGGGTTTTCTAAAAGAGAGGAAAAACTAGATAATGAATTATATATATACAATCAGACGTTGAAAAGTAAATATATAACGCAGTTTGAAAGTTAGACCCGTACTAATACATTTGTAATCAACAAACAATCAAACGACCAAAAGAGAACACAAAGATCGATAAACACATATTAGAATGTTTGGCTTGAGGAATTTGTATTTGTTGTGGGAATACAAAAACGTGTTGATTAAGTTTCAATGACTTGAGTCAATCTTTGTTAAAGAAATTTTACATGAAGTTCATGCCAACCATTTGACAAATGTATATTGGGTTTATAATAATCCCTATAGATAAATAAGTTTAATTAGAAAATAATAGTTATATATACCAAATGACTTGTGTATCAATTGTACCCCACATGTGATAATCCACAATCAATGGTTTTAGGTTTAATTGTATTTAAGACATGTGAGATAGTTGTTTCCATTCAAAATAACAAATAATAAAATAGCTATATGTAAAAAAGTTGGGTGCGTTTGGTTACATGTGATTAAAGATTTTGTAGTACTTTTTTAAAATCATGTTCCTTTTGCTATTTGGTGAGGTTACTGTATTCGTCGCAATAACTATCCTCAATCTTTTTTTTTCTCGGCGTAGGACACGACAACATGTAGTTAATGAGACAATATATCAGATCAAACAATTGAATAACATAAACAAAAAATATAAAATATAATGAAAAACAAAACAAAGAATTGTAAACATGTAATTGTAAATTTGAAATTAGTATTGTGAATTTTAAGAGTCTTTTAGCCAAATACCACATGTAACAACATTAAGAATGTGATCTTTAGACATCATAGAGTAAATAATTATGCGAATAGCAATACACGTTCATTTTAAATGCATCAACTAATACACTATACATATACTTGCACCCAAAACTTCTTTTAGCTTTCTAAATGCTTCATCCATCCTATGATTCCTATCTAACTTACAAAGACTAAAATTCGTAAGTGACATAGATTGGTAATATAGTAAGATGCCGAGAGCTTTGAAGAGCTTGAAAGCAATAACTAACTTTTTTCCTTGGAGAAAGTATAAAGGACATTAGTATATGCATCATTTCCATTATTGCTTGTAAAAAAAAAGTTGGTAATTGATGAATTGATAAAGAAAGTTGATTTATGGACAAAGGATAACGTCAAAATCAAACTTCTGTTTCGATAAACAAATGCAAGTGTTCTTATTTATAGGAAGATTTATGTGTCTAGAAGAACGTTGCTTTCTTATGTATATTAAAAAATTAATTTTATTTAAGTTCAATAATGGAATCACATCTAATTATTTTGAAAAGAGTGTTGCACTCCATTCCTAAAGCAAGAGGAACCAAGAATTATAAAACGCTTTACCCGGAAGTGACACTGTGCTTTGCGACGTGACTGTGATTTGCTTCATATCAGGATAAACTGTGTTGGACAACCTAAGACAATAAAAAAATGCAACGGATAACAGATTAGTTTCACACAGATTATTATGAAACAATAAGTGTGAATAAAATTCCATCATCATTTTGGTACGAAAACTAACGATTCATACCGTTTTATATCAAAATTTGTAATTTCGAAGACCTATTCATCCCACAAAATTAAACATTAATTTAGTGAAACTACTTGGTGGCCAACATTTATAACATAGATGCATCATTAAAGCGAATCACCACCTCAATATTTAAATTATTGAGAATTTGAGATTAATAATAAAAAAGGAGTATTGCATAAGAGATGGCAAGATTATTGAGATTGTTTGGACTTTGGAGGAGCTGCAGATGCAAAATTTGTATAATACAATAAATTAGGTATGGTACACATTATGGTGTTAAAAACACATAAATGCAAAAAAAACTGGTCGATGCTGAATATGATATTTTGATGAAGCTTGAAGAGTTATGGTTTAAACTTTCTAAAGTACTAAAAGTTTGTTCAAACCATTTAATCAATTGCCTAAATATCAAGGCTGACTTTTCTAAAAATTCAAATCATTTGAAATTGCATGAACCGCTTCAATTAATGGTTTTTTTCATCAAAAAACATGATTTCTGAATGTTGCTTAGGACCTTTAGTCGCATGAATCGATGAACCATACTACAATAGATATATTATTTCGGTTTCCTATTTTATTCTAGACTCAAACAAAAGTAAATAAGTCATTAGCATATCACAAAATGCCATTAACATATTGATTTCTTTTATTATATAAAAGATTTGAAATATATCCAGCGAATACGTTTTAAAAAATGCATCTTCAAAAGGACTATTGTGGGTGGTTTATATCTTGCAATTCGGTAAGAAATCAATTTTAAATGAGCTCTAATGAATTCTTCAAATTTTGAGGCATAACACTCCATAAGTTTATGACCCAACATGTTCATTTTTATAAAGCAAACGCAATCATCTTCAAATATAGGGATATGTCTTTCTCTAAATTGTGGAACGGATTGCATATTAAGCAATAGTTATTTTTTAATGATATAATTTGTTTGTTACCGTTTCCATATATATGAACGTAAATTATGGGTTGATTGATACGTTCTTTTCAAGTTAGTAAACTTACCATGTGTATATAGTAACAGGCTTTTATTGTGCGGCCATCACATAAATGGGATTAGAAATAAGTCAAACCATTTTTTCATAAACACATTCAAAGTCGAATAACGGGAGATGTCAAACACAAACTTACATGCTGGCGGAGAAGATATTCCTTTTGTGATTTTGACCATTGTCCTTCAACCTTTTGTGTAACCTTCTATGCCACACGAATAGACCGGTACACTCAAAAATGTCATCGTATGCTATTTTCTGAATTCTCTTGAGGAAAATAATAAACAAAAGGTTACGTGTTAGTGGCGTTCAACTAAGTCTATGAACATTGTGAATGTATGTGTAGCTTCAAAAGCCATCATGTGGCTGTATAGTTTACCGGATTCAATCATATCAGTAGGGTAAATTTTTGCAGTAGTATATGTTCTTGGCGTGTTGAGCTCGTCGACACTAAATCTACTCAACCCTTTGAGAACCACAATCTATGTATGGACTCGGCTTCTGAACACCTCTTGATAAATGTAACGCACGAGCAGAAACTCCCCTAATTTCAAAATAGAACATTAAACATAATGGCAACATAACACCTCTTGATAAATGTAACGCACGAGCATTGCTCTAACCGACCTGCTCATAAGTGGATCAAAATTTCCACCTCTATGACTTTAGTTCCATTGTTTAGCGTATGCAAAATTTACAAGTCTGGTTAGGTTGACCCGAAACACTTTTCGGTTAAAATGTTCTAATTTTGTTATAAGGAACCATTGTGACAAGTGCGACTACATAAAGTTAATTATTTCAAATATGATTCTTTGAGTGAAGAAAATAAATTATAAGGTTTTTCACCATTAGAATTATGGTTTCGGTTACTTTCAACCCATATTAACTCTTTCCGATTAACCTATTCTTTAAATTTACCTGTTTAACCTAGTACAGATAAAACATAACCAGAATCGACTCATTCATAGCTAAGGGGGTCAAAGACTCGAAATTTCCACCTTCAGTGAAATTAAATTGGTTTTAGACTAAAAAAGTCAACTTTGCTTTGTACACTAGAGCAGAAGCTGTAAACTGAGAAGAAGGAAGATCATACCTCCGACCAGCCAAAATTTTTGCCATATTGCCGTTATTATTCGTAACAAACATGTCGCTTTCATCACACACAACGAAATTTAGTGCAGCCATACGAGATGAGAATGTAGAAAATGGTTCGAGCTCGTCTTTGGTGGCTATGGTGTCTTTCGAATGAATGTTTAGGAAGAGTGCTCTCAAGGGTGCTAATGTCTCATCCCCACCATATACTTCACCAGAAGCCACATAAAGATGAACATCTTTGCTATATCCAAGTGCTCTCAGCATCAGACAGACTTCTTCTAGTGTAAGTGGGCATCTCCCTTGTCTCCTTTCTTTGTCAGGATTGTTGCTCTGCAGTTAGAATGGGAAATCTTTAGGCCTTCTTGCTTATAGGATATACCTATGCCTTAAACTAATTTATGATTTGTTCTTTCAGAGACTATGATCCTATGCGATAACGAATTCTCTTTGTAGTTTTAATAATTAAACTAAAATTTTGAAGTGGCAAACATATAAACTTTAGCATTTTGCATTGCTTATCATCATTGAATTGATCATAAAATGTAATATAAAGATGAAACTCCGTCCCAGTTACTTATGAACGGGTCGATGCGGGTCATATGGGTAAGTATTAAGGGCTTACATGCAAGGTTTTCCACCTCTTCCGGATTTTACCTAGTTCTTTCCTTTCCTTCTCGCCGCCACCATAATAGCATCCTGAAAATGCAAGCATATCAGGTTCAAACCTGCATCGTAAAACGTTAAAAACTGTAGTTAGCACAAGGGATGCAAGTTTCTGATTTTTCAGAGTAAAATACGGAAGAGTTGAATACTATAAACAGAATATGCCATACAATAGCCAAGATAAGAAGACCTATAGTTGCTTCCTAGAGGTGGCAAAAATGGGTGGTCAAACAAATTAGGTCTGATCCGCAAACAATAAATTTTATAATTAACAATATGCTAAATAGCCTGTGGATTACTTTTAAGCCATTTGACCAGTCTAATATTTAGTTGAAGATAAAACCATATGTTCCCGGTTATCTCTACTCATAATGAGATCAGCTAGGCAAGGAATGGAAACGAAGATGGATATGACACAACAGTTATTGCTAAAGTGAAGAGAAATATAAGAAGCCTCAAGTGCATACCTCAGGTGTAGAGCAACATAATGCTTTCCCATCTTCCTCATTCGGTTCAGTGAATGTCAAAGCATGGTAGTTTACCCTACATCTAAGCTTTTGCAAATCAGTCTCCAACTTGTTAGAGAGTCTATAGTCAAACTTGCTCAGCTGAACAGCCTGTCGAAAAAACAAAATCATGAATTCATTACACTTACATACAAAGCTATAGAAACCTTATCGACAATAATGCCAAAAATAGCCTTAATAAGCTAGATAAACCAGAATACCAGATATAGTCCACCTACACAGAAAACAAGAGAATTGAAATGTGTAGTCTCTCGATACTGGACAAAGAAATACATCTGTCTAATGTTAAAGGCCAAATTTGTGTCGGCAGAAACGTAAATATTAATCTTCTGTCAAACATAGTCTACGGAAGACTGACTTTTAATGCTCTTAGTTACAATTTTCACTTGCCATCCAAGTTAACTTGGTAATTTGAATCTACTCAAATTACAAATGAGTAACAAATGTATGCCTTACTATTCATGAGTGATTTCACCCTACTTTTATAGTCACTGGTCTCAACGAACACAGTTTTTGGCATGTTAATGGTCATTTCCAAACATGTTAACATCTCTGTACTGGTTAGGCATGGGCCCCCTTCATATTCTCATTTTGAAACTTGGGAGTGATCCCATCGCAGTTTTTGTAATAACATATGCCCCAGTACTCATATAAACAACAAGTCGTCTATTCAAGTATTCATCTTTCATAAACCAAGTGGTACAGTCTCGTGGACATTTTTATGTTGCGAGATAAGATTAAGGTTGTGTTTGTTTTTTCAGAGGTTTTACCTCTTCATCTGCAAACCATGTCTGCAGAAGAAGAGGTACATCTAAAGTCTTAATTTGCAGGAAAAAGACCGTTTGTTTTTGTTCTATTTAAGTACTTCCTTATTTTTTCTTCTTTTTCTTTTCCACTAGTGTTTTTGTACGTTTTCATACTTTTTTGTACGTATTCATACGTTTATGTACGTTTTCGTAAGTTTTTGAACGTTTTTACGTTTTCGTACCTTTTATTACGTTTCGTCCGTTTTTTACGTTTTCGTACGTAATTTCCCGCTTTTTTATGTTTTCGTAAGTTTTTGGCTGTTTTTTACATTTTCGTCGGTTTTTGTACGTTTTTGAACGTATACGTAAGAAAATAGACGAAAACGTAGGAAACGTACGAAAACAGAAGAAAACGAACGAAAACGTACGAAAATGTAAGCAAACGTACGAAAACATAAGAAAACAGACGAAAACGAAAGAAAAAGTATGAAGACGGAAGAAAACAGAATAAAACGTACGAAAACGGACGAAAACGTACGAAACAGATAAAAACGTACAAAATGGACAAAAATGTAGAAAAGCAGACGAAAACGTACTAAAACATTCCAAAACGTACAAAAACATACGAAAACGTATAAAAGCATACAAAAACGTAGAAAAACACGAAAACGTAAAAAAAGTACAAAATCAAAAAAAATGGATAAAAACGAATGAAATGTAAGAAAACATACAAAAACGGAGAAAACGTATGGAAACGTACAAAAAACATACAAATTCAATCACTTCGGTATAAAAACGTACGGAACTGTAAAAAACGGATAAAACTTAAGAAATGTATCTATACTACTATATAAATCATTTATAATGTGGGACCCATTAAAAATTAAGATAAAGAGGTGCAATCTTGACCATTCATCTCATTTTTGAGAATCACATCAAAAAGTGACATGTATCACATTTTGATTAAAAAATCACATTTATTTTCAAATTGAAATATTTTTTTTATCAATTTAATTTTATCATGATCTAATTTCATCATATTTTTTAAAATTTTGTGCTCTTTAATTCAACATACATTTTGTTATATTTTATAATTTGTTTGTCTTTTTACATTTTTAATGGGTTTATTTTATGTTGATTTATATTTTTTACAACTTTAACCTTAATTAAATATAAACTTGACACGTTAAAACTATATACTTTCGGAGAGTGTGTTGTCTCTTTACATGCGAGAAAGATGATGTTAATATGGTGTTGCGGGAAAGCTACGGGAAACCCAAACGAACACATACATTTAAAGTGTTGTGAAACGAAATTACTAAGCGGGTAGTAAATTACATAAAGAGTTGAGTTAGTAAATTTTCTATTACCGCCGCTATGCGCGGGTAACCAACTAGTGTAAACAAATGAATATTAAAGGTGGTTGTGGGAGTTGAGTGTTGAAGAAGTGAGAAAAAGTGAAAGTTTATGTCTGATAAAAATTGAAGAGGCTAGAAGTGATTCTTAGCACTTATGTCTGCAAAAGAGGTGAAAAGCGCTTCTTATAAAAAAAACGAAACCTAAGGCAGTTAAGAAACATAATGCTTTAAGTGTCTATGGGATAGCAAAGTTAAGAAATATCAAAAAGCCTAACAGACGATTTTCATAATCACTAGAAACAATGCAAGACATTTATTTTAGAGAATATAACAATTAAGCTATAACTTTCTTCAAAAGCACGGGCATATTATACGGAACCCACATGTTGCCTCCCTTCCGCGGAAGCTCTTTTATAACTTTTACATCTTTTGATAGACGTGAAATAAACCATTCAGCATGAAAAAATTCTGTACAAAATTAGGGTTAGTTTATTATTAATTGTTGTAAGAGAAGGAGGTACGGTGGTGCCGTTTCTGGTGCCATCGCCAACGGCGCCAGAAAACGGTTGGCGCACCATTATCTCGGTGGCGTTTTCCGTTGTCGTGCCGTCACCACCAGCCCAGAAAAAATAATTTTTTTTTTTTTGAAAAAGACAGCCGTTGGGGTGTTTGAATGTAACGGCTATATAGCCGGTTTTTTGTCCTTTTGCCCTAAAATTTCCAAATTTTACCCCCTAAAAATCCTATAAATACCTCATTATTATTTCATACTTCACACACACTTCCAATACATTTTATAACATATAAATCTTCACTTCTCTAATTTTTCTTTCAAAAAATGAATCCCAACAACCATTGGATTACCGGAATGCTTAACGACCCTTCGAACCAAATGATCGGGTCGTCTTCGAATCCGGCCAACAATTCGGGCTCGTCTTCGAATCCGAACACCCAAACACCTTACTTTTCTACGTTTTCTCAACAAAACCCATACATGAATCCCGACGATTTCGCTTTATTTTCTCAATGGAAAATGCAACAACAACAACAATATTCAACATTTTCGCAACAACAACAACAAAACCAAAATGAATCACAACCAAGATCCTCCCAACAATCCTTCCACCTTGTTGACGAAACCGAAGACGATGAAGAAGAAGAGCCGGTCCCGACCCCTACGTCGAAAAAAACGAAGGTGAAGAAAGTGGCGAAGACGAAGACGAAGAAAACCCAAAAAACTCAACCAACAACCGAAGACGAAGACGAGGCCCCGAAAAGAGCTCGTAGTTTATGGACCGACGGTGAGGAATTGCTTTTGGCGGAGACTTACATCCAAGTATCCGAGGATCCAAAAGAAGGTGCGGATCAACAAAGGGATACTTTTTGGTATAAAGTTATGGATGTTTACAACAAGGAAGCCAAAAGACTCAAGTACCCAAATCGTTCCAAGAACATGATTACGGGAAAGTGGACTCCGATGAATCGAGATGTCGGAAAGTTTAATACGATTGTGTGTGAAACGGCTCTTATGAGCGGGGAGAACGATAAAGATTTCATGGAACGTTGCCACATGTTGTTTAAAAGAACATGGAAGAATGATTTTAAACACTCGGCCGCTTGGAATTTTTTGAAGGACAAGCACAAGTGGAAAAATCCCGACTCGACAAATGCAAGACGTAATCGTCTTCGGGTTACGGAAGAGGACCCCGAGCATTTTGGCCCCGACGCCTTGCCAAGGCCGGACGGGATGTACCGGATCCAAAAGAGCCAACGTTCGTCTAACTCGACCGCAAGTTCCGGTTCAAACCCGGGAATGTTTCAAGAAATGCTTCAACAACAATACGAGTTAGAGCGCAAGATGAAGCAAGATGTTCTTGAGCGGGAGTCTCGAGCGAGAGTCGATTTACTCGAATCTCAAAAGATAGCCGAGGATATGCGGGTGCTAACTATGGACACAAGCTCATTGGATCCGATGAACGCCGCTATCGTGAAGGCCCAACAAGCACGAATCCGGTCAAAATATCCAACGCAAGAATAATTGTCTTATGTATTTTTTTAGTTTTAATGTCTTTACTTTTATTGTCTTTAAGTTTAATGTATTTTTTCTTGTAATGTGTTTTTTTAATGAATGAAGGTAATTTTAGTTAATATTGTGTATTTTTAATTTTATATATATATAAAAAAAAATTCCAACGGTACCAGATTTTCTGGTGCCAACTGTTACCCCACGAATGTGGTGCCGTTGGGTTTCTGGTGCCGTTGGAAAAAAGTGCTGACGTGGCAGCACTTTTTCCCAACGGCACCACTGTACCCAGTGCTCTAAGGGTTTCATTTGAAATCATTAATGAAGAAGACACATTGTATACCGAGAAAATGGAGAAAATGGTTATGACGTTAGTTATGGTGATAACAGCTTGGGATATGTTCTGATAGGAGCGGTGGTGTTGATGTTTTTTTTTAAAACCAGTCCTGACCCGGAACGAACCTCAACCCGATTAATTCTATGCGGGTCAAGTTATTCGGGTCAAAAAATATAATCCAATTATTCGGGTCAAATCGAGTAACACTTTTTGACTAACTCGAGTTTGGGGCGAACTATTGACCCCTTTTATTTTAATATAAATTTAAATAAATATTTTATTTAAAAGAGCAAAAAAAAGTATTTTTTTTACATTTTATTAATATTCGGGTTGACTCGAATCCGAATTGAGTTAAACCCGACCAATCCAACCCGATTAACACCTCTAGATGTGATGATAAGACGAGGAGGTGCAATAACGCCCCCAGGTACGTTAGGCCGACGTCGGGTGCGTTGGTTTATGCACGTCGGGGAGCTTGTTGTGCTTCCAACGAGGCGTTGGTTTGGCCCAATTCAAAAAATTCGACAATTGCAAAAGCGACTGCCATATCCCCCCACATCAATTAAGAGGGTGTTTGGGATTAGTTATTAAAAATAGATTATATGTTTAGAAAACGGATAATCATAGATAGATAATCAGTTGTTACAAAACACGATTCTTAAGTGTAGTGTTTGGATTTGATCGTGTTGTTTGATATCACAATAATATGATAATCAATTTTATGAATGTTTAGCAAATCGGATTATTTCTTAAATTGATAGGTGAAATGATAAGAATGGACATTCTTGTAAGAATATCAAATACAATCAAAATAAATATACATAATAACCAGACTTGAAGCAAAGCTTTTATATCAATTACTACTATCATCCACCTAACTAGAAACACATATTTTGGAACCACTTGTCACTAACAAAAACGAGATTTTTAACCCGCGCTCCGCTGCGGAGCGCGGAGTTTTCTGTGTCTTGTGGCCAATTCTGTGATACAACTCTTTATTTAAATGCATAATCAACATCTTAATTTTACAACACCAATGTGAAATAAAAAAAAAACCTCTGATGTAACTATAACCTGTAGATTGAGCACATGAGCAAGCGCTTTCTTTTTCTTTTCTTTTTTGGGCATGTTTCAGTTCGGCAATGGCAAGTTGCAGGCAGCAGTAGCAGGGCAACTTGTAATCACCAATATGCAATCAACATATCATTATATTGTCTTACGTTTGAAGGCCTATATTGTCTAAGATTGCAAGAAAGAAATTATCCAAAGAATTTTTGGTCTAAGATAATATATCATGTAAACTATGCAGTAAAAAAACGCACACATATGGAGTGAATGTAATTTTAAAATCAAAATGGGTCAGAACATGTAGAAGGTCTAGTAATTTCCTCATGTGTTGGTAATATTAACCCGCATACCAAAATGAAAGTTGTAATATACAGATTGCCACATCCAACACGTCTACTAAACGTTACACGTAGCCATTACCACACATATGTCTATGATAGTTGCATGGTCGTAGGACTCATTATCAACCTTCACTTTAACTTAATTCAAGATAATAAGTAATCTCAAAGATATTTAATTTTACTCATACAAATCAACCATAACCCAAAACAAAGGGTGAGAATCTAATTCTGTATATGAGATATCGGATCGTACCTTTATTGTTCTTCCCATCTGTGAACTTATGCCCAGCTGAGCTTAATTGATGTTGCATTTTTGTCGTGCTAGTGCCGGTTCTGTTTCATTGCAGCGGTGATGTTCCTGATGCCATTGCAGTCTTGTTGTTGGTAACGTTGTTGCAGCCTGGTGTTGTTGATGTCTTGAGTCCGACTTCCTTGTATATTTATACGAAAAAAAAACAGAAGAGATGAACCACATCTTTCAACTTCGGCTAAAATATTGGAACGCCAGAGCCCCTGCATGAAAAATAGGAATAGTTGATTAGAAGAGGTTGAGTCGAACGGGTCAAAAGTTACCAAAAATGTAAAATTCAGTGTACAGTCTCCCAAGTTCTTATATTCAAATGAATTGATACTTGTTCTAATAACTTTTCTGTACTTCTGAGCTAATTATTTACAACTAACTTCAAAATAATTGGACAAAGGGATATTTTTCCTTTCATTAGCAAAAATCTATAACTTGCATGAGATATTCATATATGTTAAATAAATTGGTTTGAGAATCCTACATTATCTTTTAAGGTTAACGATACTATTACGTTTTCTTAATGCTAAAATACGAATGTCTAATTTTGCACGAATCAGCAACATCTTGCACCGGGCTGCAAAAGAAAAAGAAAAAAGGAATTAATATTTGAATCAGTTTCTCGTGTCCGTTAATTTTTTGGACTACTGTTAATTTTAAACTGCAAGGATGTTAAACTTTGTTTCAAAATGTGTTGGCTTACATTTGCTTTACTGTTCAAGAATTTTCCTAAACCCGACATTAGTCACACAACGCCTCATAAATTCGATCCGTCATCCTCGTGTAGTTACTCAGATAAGTTGATCAAGCCTGATCCCAAATCAACCCATTTTAGCCCCTAAAACCCACACCCAATTCAGCCCCCAAACCCACCCACTTGAGCATTAAACCCACCCCGTTTCAGCCCACACTTCAACACCCAATCGCGTATACAATATCAACATGAAATTCATGAAAAGGGTTCTTTTTTAAATTCATGAAAATGTTCTATTTTTAACAAAATGATAGTATATGGCTAAAAAAAGAAGTAGGAGGCTCAGATTTGCAAAAATAAGAGCAATACTGTAACACCCCCAAATTGGGTCGCAGCGGAATAAGGATCTCCGGGGCGTGTTACTTCATAGATCAATAACACAAGATATA